>QPGU01000025.1:17846-52683 GCA_004135705.1 Alloteropsis semialata | reverse complement strand
TTTTGTGGGCCGGCACGATATCCAAGTCGCTGTTAACCCGCTAACCTTTGGATCTGCCAGCTCACATGGTGGACTATTCGATCTTGGTCATCGCGGATCTCACACCTATTAAGCCAAAAACCAGGGCGCTCTTGAGAATTCATGAACCCGTTCATGGCTAGGGTCCTCATCCCCCCCCCGGCCTCGCATAACGTCGGCTACTGTGCCACCCGCCATCTGTCGGCCTCCGCCTCTGCCCCGTTGCCAGCGCCGTTACCCGCTAGCCACACTACCCATGGCTCCCTCCACCACCAACCTTGTCAAGGCTCAAGCAAATTTTCCACCGAGGGTGTGGAGCATGGTCGAACGGCGGGTCGCCTTCGTGTACAGCCACAGGGTGCCGTCGGCACGGTCACCACATGTGGCAAGCAACACAAGGAGGATTCAAAGGATTACTTCCATCTGAGTTGAACGAACGCTTGCTAGCTAGTTAGTGAGCTTCGAGAATATTGCTCACCCCATGTAGGAAAATGGAAGAGTTGAACGAATGCTTTACCTTCTTGAACAAAAAAAAAGTAACAACATGATGAATTGTCATCCACCGCGCGCACTCCAACTTTTGGGAAAGATGGTTTAATTTCCATCACATTATGCATGTGGATTTATCTGAATAAACAGGCTGAGGAATATGAGCTCAGTGGGTGATTCTGATCATCGCCCCATGCTTGGATTATTCATACAGTGCAGATATTTGCCTTATTCATACAGTGTGTGCAGTAGTAGGAAGCGAAACACCGGATTGACAAACAGATACACATGCTAACAAATCGATGGGCAGATTTTATTTGATTTCAACAGACATGCATCATGATGGATACATTATTAGTTATTACACCAGTTGGCTCGCCTGTGGGCAGCAACACTCCCAATGATAACCATGATTACGAGAAACCTTTTTGCAGTAGGCATGGTTGCTCTCATGGTCCTTATTTGCACAAACAGTTTTGCAAATATCTGTTGTACACTGGTCATGATTCACAGGCGGGTAGCAAGGTTCGTCCTTGCCAAACAAGTGGCCGATGCCTATACATGCACGCAACACAATATTAGCAAAGCAAGATTGGTTAGTTGCTTGGTTAAGCAATAATTCATCTGAAAATGACTAAAGTCGCAGTGTAGCTAAAAGTAGGGGTACACATTACCTGCTTGGCATGATGGAGAGTTGGAAGAAACCATCACAAGAATCAAGAATGAAGTAGCCATCAAGTGCACAGTCCTTCCCATGCTGGTCTTGACGAGTGCCGGAACACGAGAATGATTCTACCCTCACTTGTGTATTTATAGCAAATCTGTTTCAGTGTTTATTGTAGATGATTTTACAGAAGAACACCTCGTTAGGATCGGAAGAAATGTATGTGTCTCTAAAAATATCTCTTCAATATTGTGTTGTATATATATTAATCTATATCTATATCTATATCTATATCTATATCTATATCTATATCTATATCTATATATATATGTTAATAGCTATCTCTATATATATCTCTACATATATGTCAATATATCTCTATATCTATATCTATGTCTGTGTCTGTGTCTATATTATATTATATTGTATTGTATTGTATTGTATTGTATTGTATTGTATTGTATTGTATTGTATTGTATTGTATTGTATTGTATTGTATTGTATTGTATTGTATTGTATTGTATTGTAATGTACTGTATTGTATTGTACTGTATTGTATTGTATTGTATTGCATTGTATTGCATTGCATTGTATTGTATTGTATTGTATTGTATTGTATTGTATTGTATTGTATTGTATTGTATTGTATTGTATTGTATTGTACTGTACTGTATTGTATTGTCTTGTCTTGTCTTGTCTTGTCTTGTCTTGTCTTGTCTTGTATTGTCTTGTATTGTCTTGTATTGTATTGTATTGTATTGTATTGTATTGTATTGTATTGTATTGTATTGTATTGTATTGTATTGTATTGTATTGTATTGTATTGTATTGTATTGTATTGTATTGTATTATATTATATTATATTATATTATGGAAACACTAATTTAATGGATACATGCACCTTCCCTGCCCCATCCACTCGCTGTGTCATCTAGGTCCATAAATTCTCAAAATGTATTTTCATATCCATGAACTTGTTCCAATGTGACATATAGGTCCTTAATCTCTCAAAATGCATTTTTAGGTCCATAAACTTGTCCAGCAGTGTCATCCAAGTCCCTAAACTCTTAATATGCTATTTTAAATTTAATAAAAAAAATTTGCTACTTTAAGTTAATGAAAATTATTTTTGCTTCTTTAAATTAATAAAAGAGCTATTTTGATTTTTTATTGAGAATGAGAACAAATTATGTTTAAAAAGTTATACAAAGCGCATGCAAAATATAATTAATTAGGAGGAAACATTCAAGATTAGCATACATATTTTCATGTTAGACGAGAAAATTATAATATCCACCGTTGTTTTTTAATGATCTGATGGTCTTGATTAATCCATGATGAGTATAAAGCGGCTAATTCAGAATTAAAATGGTCTTAGCGGTAACATTTCCAAATGAATCGCGTGAAAAGAGTTTAATAAACAGTACATTTCGAATACAGTTAATTAATGGTGATTTCCTAGGATATGAAAATACACCTGAGAGTTTACGGACCTAAATGACACACTAAGCCAAGTTCGGGGATCTAAAGATGCATCTTGAGAGTTTAGAGACCCAAATGACACCTCTGTACAAGTTTGTGTATCTAAAAATGCATTTTGAGAGTACAGGGACCTAGATGACAGCTCGAGACAAGTTCGAGGACCTGTCCATGTATTTTACTCATTTATAAATCAAACAAAATAATTTCTGATAATAACAGTATTTCATGCAACAAAATATTCAAAACTAGACCACATTCATGTGAAAATAAATTGAAAGAAAAAATAAATCTACACTTGACGGTAGGTCCTCTGCTCAAACAAACGGTGTAGGGATGCTATGTTCAAGAATATAATGCCAGTGTGCGTGAGCAGCGCTCAGAGGTGCATCATGAACTATCCCCCACAAGCGAGATTATCAGCATGGATGCCGTGATGCCTCGTCTACAACCGGCACTAGAAGGCTCCCCAGCCTGGCACCGAGCTGCAACTGCAGGATCGGTGTCGCTGTGTGCAGTCTTCCACTGCTCTGCCACTGCGAGCCATCGCCCCAAGTCCTAACATCTCCTTGTATTTCTCCGTCATGTACATCCTTGGTGTGGCCAAGTGTCTTAATGAACAGTTGTATACAACCCCCGAGATTGATGGATGCAATGAACTTCTGGATACATGGCCCACGTGTCATGCTCTGGTGCTACAATGTTGGGCGCGCGAACGACGCCACCAGGTCAGCTTCGATTCTAGGTGCCATGCTCACCATATCCAGATACAAAGGCCAGCAATTGGATGACGTAGTTGCGGCAGTAGGTGCAACAAGTAAAGGCGTAAAGCCCCACCACGTACACCATCTACGACGAGGGCATGAGGTGGTAGCCGTGGTTGTGTAGTTGTCAGTTGCCACTCCAGGGGCCTTGCCTCCTTGGGTAGTGATGGAAATGGAAATTAGAATGCACAGGCATTACGTGGTTTGTTGGGACCACTAGGGTCCAAATTCCAATATAGGCTGAAATGAAATTACAATCGCCTGCCAGAAATCTATATAGCTTCTGCAAGCTTTTAGAGGCTGGAAAATTGATTGTGACAGCAACAAGCTCTAACGACCGATGACCAATCGATCCGCCCTGCAGCGGCTCATCTCGTCAGCAACCTCCTCTTCGCCTTGGCTGTCAAGGATGAGGAGGTCTTGATTCGGATTCAGGGTGGCCCAGGGGACTCATAGGCCACTGGTGAGATGTCGTCCCCTCTAGCATTCCCCTGTAAGTAGCCACCCTCTGGTCTACATCTCCCTCCAGTTTCGTGTCTCAAACTTTTTTAAGTGATTTTTCCACTCTCATCTTTGATTCTCTAATTCTTGGCTTAATGCTCTTTTAATATATTTATTACTTTCTTTAATGCAGTACCGATGCATGGACTGGTTTTGGAATTGTATCTACAGTTCTACTTGCAAGCGAATGGAGGAGGTAGCGCCTGTGTGGAGGCACTCACGCACAGCCGGTGGTGATCTCAATCCACTACCGAAGCTGCCCAGGATCCTTAACTCCAGCTGAATATGCTTGCTAGCTGTTCACGTGCTTGGATTTGTGTATGTAGGGGGCAATTTACATATTTGCCATTATAACGAATGGCGCTCGCTCGAAAACCACTTTTAGGATTGCCTCTACAGATTTGCCACTTTTGTTTGAGAACGCATTCAAAAACGCCATTTTCGCCGAGGTGGCACGCCAGCGCACGCCACGAAGGCAAGCCACGCTGGCCGCGGCGCGCGAAAAACCCGTATTGCCCGCCCTAACCTTCTCCCTTCTAAATTGCCCCCCGCCTTCCTCCCTCATTTCTTCTTCCTCCCCCGTCCGCTGGCGCCGCCGCGTCCTGCTGGATCCCCGACGCCGCCTCCTCCAGCTTCGTCGCCCACGCTCCGCGGTGGCCGGACCTGTTGCCACCCACGGGCCCGCCTGTTGAACCTGGGCCGAGATTGAAGGTATGTGGCTTTGCTTGCCTTGCCCCCCTCCATTCACTCGTTTAGGGCAGATCTCGTGGGTTAGGGTTAGGGTTAGGGTTAGGGTCCATGTCCATGTCCAGCAATTGATTTAGCTTGCACGATGTTATGCTTCATAGGGCGTTGATGTAGGTGGTGTCACAATGGACAACAGTGATTGCCCTCCTTGGTATGTATTTTTCCCCTGTGTCTGAGTAGGCTTGTGTGAGTTCTAAACCGTATAACCACTCGTTTGTTATTTATCATTATGCCAGGATCGATCCTGGCAGTGCGTTTAGGCTAGTTGTTAAGGTTGCTAAGTATGTGGCTGATGCCGAGTATGGGCTAGTGGACATGGCAGAGCAACAGCATGATGTATGGTTGGATTTGAACTGTCAGTACTCCATGGCTCAATTCCATGAAGACTTAGGCTCAAAGATCATATGGGGTCCATCTCAAACACTTGCAGTCTGGGTTATGGACCAGGACACTGGGTCAGAGTGGAAGATTAGGAGGGATGAACATTTCCAGCAAATGATTAGGGACAGAATGGATGTGAGGATGGCTATGATTGCAGTTGATGTTGTCTACAAAGATGCAAGCATTGAAAATGGCAGCTCTGGTGGTTCTAAGCCCATGTGTTTCTCTGGTGTCACCAATGCCTCAAAAAGTGGACCAAGTGCTGTGGCTGATCAGGTAGAAGGTTGTGGTGATACATGCAGCTCCCCAGCACCAGACACTCAGCCTAACCCACCTAACCCTGCCCCTTTAGTGATTGATTGGACAACTCTGACTATTTTAGAGGCTGATGATGATGGTTTACCAAACCAGATTGCTGATGAGGACCAAGTGTATGAGGCTATGGGTTTCAAGGAAGCAGAGGCCAGAACAGAAGAAGAGGCCAGAACAGAAGATGTTCACATTCCTGCTATGTCAGCAGAGATGCATGCAGACATGGATGAAGTAGCTGTCAACGTTGATGACATAGTTGATGATGAACCAATGTTTGAATGGGACAGAGACAATCCAGAGATGGCTGTTGGCACCTGTTATCCCAGCATGAGTGAGTTCAGGCTAGCTGTTAGACAATATGCTATAGTCCATGAGTTTGAGTATGACACAGAAAAATCTGACAAAGACAGATTCAGAGCTAACTGTGCAACTGTAGGATGCCCATGGCGCATTAGAGCTAAAACCCAACACGATGGAAGTGTCAGGGTATACAATTTGTTTCTTTGTAGATATATCTTTATTATGTGATGTTTGTGTAAGTGCTGCTACTTTTATTTTTGGCTCATGTGTACCTTTTGTTTTTTATATGCAGATCCAGATTCATGAAAAAGGCTTCCAACTATGGCCTCCTTGCCAGAAGAAGAGAGAACCAGGAAGGCAAAGGAAAAATAGAATAAAACCCGCAAGGGAGACTGGTGGCAAACCAACTAGGCAGATTAGGTGTCCTAATTGCCATGAGTATGGTCATAGGGCTAGCAGCTGGAAGTGTTCACTCACTGGGACCAAAAAAAGGTGACTTCTAAAGCATTTCCATATTATTGAACTTATGCCATTTTGCTAGTAACTGATGCCATTTTTTATTTTTCAAGAAGAGAACAAAGAAAACCAATGTCAAGGTTGGCAGGAAAAAGGTCAAGACAGGCAAGGAAGCTTCTGCTGCTGGAGATGCAACAACTCCAAGGACTAGAGCTGCTGTGGCAAGGGAGGCAGCAGCAAAAGCTAAGAGGGAAGCTGAAGATGCTGAACTTAAAGCAGCAGCAGCCAGGGAAGCAGCACAAGCAGCAGCTAAGGAAGAAGCAGTTGCTGCCAGAGCAGTTCCTCTCCCTAAAACATCAGCTCCTGCCTCTACAAGTGCTAGAAGGAACCTATTTGGTGAGCAACCTGCTCCAGCCTCAGTTGAGGAACCTGCTCCAGCCCCAATTCAGGAACCTGCTATAGTCCCAGTTGAGGAACCTGTGCCACTTCAGGTACTGGCTGCTAAGAAGATCACTCCTAGGAAGAAAAAATTGTCCACTAAGGTGAAGAAGACCCCCAAAGCAAAGAAGTGATTGCACTGTTACCATGTCTTTTGCAAACAATGAACTTTGTCTGTAATGTAAGGCCCAAGAGCATGAGCTCTTGAAGTTGGCCACAACTATTCTCTTTTGTTTGGCCAGAACCTGTTCATGAGTGTCCAGAACATGTTACTTCTACTGTATGGTCAGAACCTCTGTAAGACCAGAACCTTTGTATGACAAGAACATGTTTTGTGATGTCTGTGTTATATTGTGTGTGTGATGTCTGTGTTATATTGTGTTGTCTGTGGTATATTTCATACACTAGTTGTCTGCCAAAATTCAGAGAATGCATGGCAATTTCATTGCAAAAGTTCACATCACATTACAAGTGGCATCTGCATAAGGTTCTGCAGCTCACTTCATTAAAACAATTGTCACAACAACTACAAGTACCATAATTGCAAAACCAACTACAACTAAAAGGATGAAGTACATTTTCCACATCATGTTCTGCATCTTCATCTCCAAGTTCTTCCTCCCCTCGCCATCTTTCACATTTGGGGGTTTCCACTCGCCATCAGGTTCTGCATATCCACATCCAGGTTCATCGAGCTTCTCTGCACAGATCTTCACAATCTTCAACTCAATCAGCTTCTCCAAGTACTCCCTCTGGAATGTATAGAAGCCACAATATTTGGGGTTCTGCACACATCAACTCATGTCAAACCAAGACTACATTTGCAAAGAAATCAAGCCAAGGCAAATGACACAAGCACACTGACCCCATTCCTCGGGCACTTGAAAAAAAGCCGGCCTTTGTTGGGGGTTTCCTTGACGGCGCGCAACTCTATCACACGGGCCAGATGGCAATCAGGGCATCGAATCAAAGGAAGGCCTGTCTCCTTACCGACCGGCTCAGGAACAGCATCCGCGCGCGAGCCGCCGCCTCGTTCTGGCCTCCTCGACCAGACACTCCCGCTGGAAGACTCCATCCTCTGCGCCATTACGCCGACGGTGAGGACAGCGTGGGCGACGAAGCTGGAGGAGGCGGCGTCGGGGATCCAGCAGGACGCGGCGGCGCCAGCGGAGGAGGAAGAAGAAATGAGGGAGGAAGGGAGAAGGTTAGGGCGGGCCCAGGTCGTGTTGAAGAGCGGCAGGGGCAATACGGGTTTTTCGCGCGCCGCGGCCAGCGTGGCTTGCCTTCGTGGCGTGCGCTGGCGTGCCACCTCGGCGAAAATGGCGTTTTTGAATGCGTTCTCAAACAAAAGTGGCAAATCTGTAGAGGCAATCCTAACAGTGGTTTTCGAGCGAGCGCCATTCGTTATAATGGCAAATATGTAAATTGCCCGTATGTAGGAGTACAAGCCTACAAGGATGCATATAATATAATAGAACAATTTGGATTTGGATTTTGCATTTGATTTCCTCTTATTTTCATGATCGTTTTTCCGTCAGGTTGGACTCGATTATCATGGAGACAAGGACGAGGTGGACCAATGCCTGGCGGTTGGTGCTTTGGGTTTTTGTTTGGTGCACAAAACCTTTGATTCGGCATAGCGCATGAAGTTTTTGTTCCTTGCTTTAGAAATAGGTATATAGAGTTTAGGTAGAGATAAGTGAAATACTGGACAGATAAGCACACACTCGCATTCAGATTGATGATCATATTTTATTTAATTTCCATCAGACATAATGGACGAATTAATTATCACACCAATCAACACGGCAACGGACAGCAACACGATTACAACCAAATGTTTTGAAGTAGGCACGATTGGTCTCATGTTGGTGCCAAGCACAAACATGTTGGCATATCTCACATGTACAATGGTCCTTATTTGTAGGCGGGGAGCAAGGTTCCGGCCCACACCCGTGACCGATGCCTAGTCATGAAATGAAATGGTAGAAAAGCTTGCCAACGGCAGATCAATGAGCAGATTCTTATTTAATTTATTTGTACCAGACATTTTACTTAATTGGTACACGGTTAACGTGACCGATGCATTTTACTTAATTGGTACACAGTTAACGTGCCGTGGTGGTGGGCAGCAGCACAACCATACCAGCGGCCCACTACCTTTCTTAGGTTCTTTGCAGTAAGCGCGATTGGTCTTGTATCCATTCAAATCACAAACATGTAGGCAGGTTTCATCCGTGCAGTAGTTCATATTTGCAGGCCGGAAGCAAGGTGGCCGCCCACACCATGGGCCGATACCTACACATGAAATGCAATATATTAGCACTAAAGGAAGACTGGCTGGTCAAATAATAATAACTCATCATCTGAAAATGTGCCTGGAACCTACACGCTTGGCAGGATGGAGAGTTGGAAGAAATCATCACAAGAACCACGAACAAAGTAACCATCAAGTAGTGATGCACAATCCTTGCCATGCTGCTGGTCTTGATCAAGAGAATGGTTCTATCCTTTTTCCTCTAGTTTTTGCAAGGCCAAAGAGGTGAGAATCGATATTATATCACCTGTGTCCTAATCTGTTTCAGCTTTTGTAAGTGCTCTTATATAGAGATCCACGGAACACCACATTAGGAGTTAATGCATTGATATCTCGAGTCTCGGATATCTCTTAGTAGACCCAAATAACAAATATGTTACATTCTAGTTCACATGCTCATTTATTTTCTCTATATCTAAATACTAAAATACCTATATCTACATCTAGTCTAGAGAGCTCTTCAATGTGTCCAATGTTAACTAGAATTTTGATATTTCAAGTCTCGGGTACTTATTATAGCTAGAAAGTTGACTGTCGCGGCGACAAGCTCTATCGGAAGATGAACGATCGATCCACCCAACAATTGGCTCAGCTCATTGACAGCCTCCTCTCCGCCCTGGAGGTTTCGATCCATACTCAGGGCAGCCCGAGCGACTCATAGGCCACTGGTGAGATGTCGTCCCCTCCAACATTCCGAACCCCTGCAAGTAGCTCACCTGTCATCTGCATCTCCCCCCAATTTTGCGTCTCAAACTTTTTAAAGTGATTTTTCTAATCTCATATCTGATTCTCTAATTCTTTGCCCCTGGTGGCTGCTTCGTTTGATCAAAATGCTCTTTGTTATCTTTACAATTTCTTTAATGTTGTACTGATGCATGGGCTGGTTTTGGATTTGTGTTTGCAGTTTTACTTCACGCGAATGGAGGAGGCAGAACCTGTGTGGAGGTGCTCGCCCACGTAGAGCTGGTAGTGATCTCGAGGTCACGTGCTCATGATCCTCGGTTGACTACCGAAACTGCTCGAGATCTTTAACTCTAGCCAAATCTGCTTGCACTTTATGTGCTTGGATTTGTGTCTGATGTAGGAGTACAAGCCTACAAGGATGCATATATAAGGGTGTGTTTGGTTGAAGGGATGGGATGGGACGGGACACGGTCATGCCTCTTTTTGATGTGTTTGATGAGAGTCAGATAGAACAGGACGGCATCAAAAGAGAATATTTCATAGATATGCGGGATGGAACTGTTCCTCAGAAACTGGCGGACGAGCTCCCCTCATTATATAACTGGCGTTAGGCTCCGTATCCCACACTCCCATCTCCCTCGGTCTTTCCCTTCACATGAAACTAATGGATTAGCGCACAGCGCATGCACCTTCACATGAAACTAACGGATTAGCACCAATAATTAGTGTATTAGACCCCCCACCGTATCGGGCAGACATACGCTGAACAGATCGATGAGCAGGTTTTATTTGGTATCGATTCATCAGACATGCATGATGCATTAGCTATTACACCAGTGAACGCGGTGGTGGGCAGCAGCACTTCCATTCATCAGAATTACTACCACGACCCTTTTTGCAGTAGGCACGGTTGGTATCATAGTCGTTCATAGCACACACATGTTTGCAGATATCTTTCATACAGTAGTCGCCGCTCGTAGGCCAAGAAGCAAGGTGTTGGCCCACACCAGCGGCCGATGCCTACACATGCATATGCAATATTAGCAAAGCAACATTGGTTACTTGCTTGGTCAAGCAATAATTCATCTGAAGATGTCTCAAAATGCAGTGCAGCTAGAAATGAGGGTGCGCATTATTACATGCTTGGCAGGAAGGAGAGTTGGAAGAAACCATCAGAAGAACCAAGAATGAAGTAGCCATTAAGTGCATGGTCCTTCCCATGTTGGCCTTAACGAGTGCCAGACCAAGAGATTGATCTCAGAAGAGACGAGGATATACAAGTTGGTGTCTTTATAGAAAATCTTTTTTAGATCGTCTTTATAGGAAATGTGTTTCCGCGTTTATTTTATGTGCTACTTTATAGAGGAAACACCTCGTGAAGAATAGTCTGTCTTCACTATTGTGTTATATATGTGGCATACTAGAGTTTCAATATTTCTGTATTTATATCTGTACATATATATGTATCTATATCTATATCTATATCTATATCTATATCTATATCTATATCTATATCTATATATATATATATATATCTATATCTATATCTATATATCAATTACTCACTCCATTCTCTCTTATAGTCCTACCTCCAAAACATTAATGTTCTCTTTTGATTGTCTTATTTGAGATGTCGTCTCAGATATGACATAAAATAGTTGTTTTGGCTTCTGTGCAGAGTAATTCCTCTAGAAACAAGATTGGTGCATGTATAAAATGACATTGATACCGAGGAGTTCTCGTGGAAAAACGAGGAGTGTATGATGGCATTATTAATTAGATGTTAAGCAAACTTCCTTATCTTTAGCATTGAGCCAAGATAAAATGGGACTATCAAATTGTTACCCTTATTAGGCATGGGTACATGCACCGCCCCTGCCCCACCAACATTCATGGGCCAGGAAAATACGCAACTAATAAACTTAAAACTTTATAGAAGTGATAATTTATAAATCAGACATGCAAAATGATTTTTGATAACAACGTTTGTGTACCATGCAAAAAATCTTCAAAACAAGACCTGACGGATGTATAAATAAATTGAAAACAAAAAAATATACCCTTGCCGCTAGAAACGCCCCCTCCTGTGCAGTATGTGCACCTGACCCTACCACTGAGGCTTTTTCTCTGCCAACTTATAATGTTGATTAGTAGTCAAAAATTGTAAATTTGATTTTACGCATCTTTTGAGTGACATTTATTTAAAATCAAATATATGTTACCTCTAAAAACATGAAGCCATGCATACTCGTGGTTTTTATCTTTTGTTAAAATGTCTACATACATAAGTGCATTAGAATGTGACTACTTATCCTGTACCATAAACAGATGTTGAATGATGTGTCAGTGTTGGGGCCCGGACATTCTCTTGGTAGAGTACTCTAGACGGGCCGCTAATATATGTTTCTGTAATCTTCTGTTGCAATATCTGGACAACTGCATTAGGATGTGACTATCTGATTCCCTAGAAACAATGGTTCAATGCTCATTGTCACGCCATGGAGACATAGACTTTTTCTTAAGCCAATATCAGTGCAAAGTTTCATTGCACAGTAACTGTGTCGATGAGTTTCATGGGGATGAAACTCCTTTCTCATCTCATTAAATCCCCTCTATTAATTACCTTGCCAAGTCAGCAACTTTGCTGATATGGCATTTAATTTTAATGCTATGAAACTTTCCATTGAGACTGGCCTTAGTAGTTACTCTGGTCGGGTCGGTATGGTCATCTCCTTCTCCCTGTTCAACATCTGAAGAACATCCACCATAGCAGGCCGGTCAGCTGGCTTATCCTGAGCACACAGCAACCCTATCTCCAAGCACTGTCCTACCTCCACCAGCTGACCCTCGCCACAGAGGGATTGGTCAAGTAGCTCAGCCATTCGTCCACCTTCACGCGCTTCCCAAGCCTGAGGCCAATGAAAAAGAAGAAACTAAATGCATCACGAATGGTTGAAGGTTTTGCAAGACAGTTGACTTTAGTTAAGGATCAGGAAGTCTTCTCTTGGATTGAGATATGCGTGCATGCGATAGCAGTACAGCTAGTCTCGATCGTGGGTCAGATCATGAGCCCGGCCGGTGCCAAGAAAGCACTGCGCTAGTTGTGAGCTATCGCCATTCGCCAGCCCCCGGTTGGCAGACTTGGCGCTGGCTACCAATATTTTGTGTAATCTTTTCTGAATAAGCCCAAAAGTCAACAAATTAAACTGTCTGTTAATATACGCGCGAACCATATATATGAATAGAACACAGGAACAACTGGAGTACATTACTACTGGTCGTCAGCGATCGAATTCTAAACAGGTCGAGGTAGAATTGCATCGGTTGATATTATAACTTTACTGAAAGGAAGGGTTTTGCGTGCCAGCTAGATGAATGCGTGGCGCCGAAAGTGATGGATCGAGACGCGCAGCTTCAAAAACCGTTTCTGTCCTGGGAAACCAAGACCAGTCAGAAACTGAGTATGGAGCTTGCCCTGGGTGCCATGGCAGGCCTCGCCACCAAGCTGGCCGGGCTGCTCAAGGACGAGTACGTCTTGCAGAGGGGCCTTAAGTCTGACATCAAATCTCTCTCCAGGGAGCTGCCGATGATGCACGCCGCCCTTGCCGAGGTGTCGTGCGTGCCGCCGGATCAGCTACACGAGGTGGACAGGTTATGGGCTCGCCATGTCCGGGAGCTGTCCTACGATATGGAAGACGCCATCGACGCCTTCACGGCGCAAATCATGGACTCCAAGCCTGCTTCTTCCACTGACTCCGACGACTCGAAGATCTTGAAGAATATCGCTAGTAAGGTCACCAAGATGATGAACAAGGTCAAGGATCGCCATCAGATCTCCAATAAGATCAAAGACATCAAGAGTCTCTCCAAAGAGCTGAGTGATCTACGCAACAGGTGGAAGTTCGAAGGCGCTGCAGCCAATCCGGCTGCAAACACCAGAATTGATCCCCGCGTGCTCAATCTGTACAAGAACGAGGCGGAGCTCGTTGGCATCGACGAGCCAAGGGACTATCTAATTAGGAGGTTGACAGAAAGTCATGCATCCAGCCAGAAGCTGAAGATCATCACTATTACGGGCATGCCAGGACTAGGGAAGACAACTCTTGCCAAAACGGTGCATGACAGGCTTAAAAGGCGCTTCGATTGCTGGGCTTTTGTTTCTGTCGGCCGCAATCCTAACATGGCTAGGACTTTCAAGAAGATGCTAGAGCTACTCGATGAAAATTATAAAAAGGCTGACATGGCAACATGGGATGTACAAGAATTCTGTGAGGAATTGAAGAAATTCCTACATGACAAGAGGTATGCATATTATACTACTTGATGTAGCTTGCGCCCCATTCTTTTTTTTTATTTTTGGTTCCTAAAGTCCTTTGAATGGTACCAGATTTTACTACATAGCTAGCAACCTCATTGAGATTTTGAAGGTTTAGATCCACTCCACTTGCAAAGAGGTGTATTCTATTCCATGCTTGGTAAACGTTTGTAGTTCCCCCAATTCTTTGAAGTAGTCATTCTGAAATTTACTCACCACACTACCAGAGAAGGAGCCATCGGTACCGGTTCCAAACCCTCTTCGGTACCGGGTTTGGAGCCGGTACTGAGCATCCGTGACTAAAGGGTCGCCACCGGTTGGTAACACCAACTGGTACTAAAGGTTTTTATGCGCAAAAAAATATTTTAAATTCCGGAGAGGCTCCCACACACGCGCAAGTCGCAAGCCACAAGTAACGCGATTTTTCACGCGAAAATACGCGCGTACGGCGCACGGGGTTCGAACTCGGGACCTCTCGCTTCGCGTGTTGCTTCCTTATCATCTCACCTAGACACCACAGTTGACCAACTCTCAGATGCTTTCCTTTTGAATTAACCCGTGGAGGGGCCTTTGGTACCGGTTGGTGTTACCAACCGGTGCCAAAGGGTCCTTGGGGCCCCCCCAAAATTAGACCCGGTACTAATGACTAGTATTGGTACCGGGTCTTTAAAATCCGGTACCAATGTAGGGAATGGATGGACGTTTTTCTGGTAGTGCCAACTATAACAAAATAATTTGATTCAATATAATACATTCTTTTAGTGGAACCATCTAGGATGTAAGGAATACTGCATGTTAACACTACGGTATTTCTATGAGCTATAATCGCACAAAGAGTAATTATTTATTCATTAAATTTGAATCGCTTAAAGCAAAACCAAATTCATAAAATGAAGAAAAGATTGAGATCCTAGAAAATCAAATGATCTACAATTATGAAGCCATTATTCCGTTCAATACTTCATGTTGTTTTGCTTATGACATCTTTCAGTTGCTTTTCTAGTATTTGTGTTTCTACATGATAAGAATAGTATTAAAAATAATGAGTATTAAGATGATCAGTTCACCTTGCCTTTGATAAAATACACATGTATATTATCTTGAGGTTGTAAGAGGCATGTGCACCTTTCCCATTTTATGGACAGGTACTTCATTGCTGTTGATGACATTTGGGATAAGAATTCATGGAAAACAGTCCGTTATGCTTTGGAAGATAATAACCATGGAAGTATAATAATTGTCACTGCGCGCAATAGTGATGTCGTCAAAAAAGCTGATCGTGATATTTATGAACTAAAACCTCTTTCTCAAGAGAAGTCAAAAGAATTGTTCTACAAAAGAATGTTTGGTGGTGAAGGAGGATTCCTTGATAGTCAATTTCCTGAAGCATCTGATAAAATTCTGGGCAAATGCGGTGGAGTACCATTAGCTATCATTGCAATAGCTAGTTTGTTTGCTGAGAGACCATGGGAGGAGTGGTCGAAGGTATACTACTCTATTATTTTTGAGCTTGAAGACAGCAGTACGGGTAGCATTTTCTTGTACAGCTACTATGATCTCCCTTCCTATCTAAAGCCATGCCTATTGCATCTAAGCATACTTCCAGAGGATTGTACAATTCAGAAAAATCCTTTGATATGGAGTTGGGTAGCAGAAGGTTTTATCCAGACCAAAGAGGGAGATTATAACCTATTTGAGATTGGGGAAGGATATTTTAATGAGCTCGTAAATAGAAGCATGATCATACCAGTAGAGAATGAAGTAGATCGGCGCATAGATCGATGTTGTGTTCATGACATAGTGCTTGAACTCATCCATAAGTTATCAAAAGAAGAAAACTTTATCACTATGTTGGTTGGGGATAAATGTCCATCTTTAGGGAGTGCAAGAGAAAAGATCGAAACCAACATGCCTCATATGGACAGGAAGGTTCGCCGCCTAGCCCTCCAAAATTGCCATTTCGAGCACATCCCTCAGGACACCATGAGTGTGCCCGAGGCGGTGAGGTCAGTTGATATATCGTTTAGTAAGATTCAGAATATGCCACCACTATCCAGCTTCAAAGTTTGCCGTGTGCTTTCATTAGAACACAGCCACACCCCAAAGCTCAAGGATCTAGGCAAGTTGCAACATTTGAGGTACCTTATGATAAATACAACACATGTTGATGATGAGCTCCTCAGTGAAATTGGGGACCTCAAGTCTCTAAAGACACTGATACTAAGAGATAGTGGGCTGGACAATCTTCCGTCGGCTATTTGTGTGCTGACGCAACTGATGTGCCTTCGTGTTGTTGGGACTAAAATGGTGTCAACTGACAGAATCGGGAACCTGGTGTCCCTGGAGGAGCTTGTGCTAGATCCCATAGTAGGCAGTTCCCGGACCCATGACCTTGCAGTCCAGCTGAGCATGCTAACAAGGTTGAGGGTTATCGAGATCAAATTTGCGGAGAAACTAGAGGAGAGCTCGCACAAGGCTTTCGTACAGTCCCTGCGCTGTCTATTGAAAATCAAAGATCTAAAGCTAAGTTGTGATAAGAGGATGAGGGCTGTCGATACGTGGGAAGAGTGGGAGCCTCCTCGACAAATCTGGCGTATATCATTGGAATGCATCGAATTCTCATGCCTACCATCATGGATCAATTCCCCTGTGCTTCTGCACCTTTGCTACTTGGATCTGTTTGTGGAAGTTGTCGAAGTGAGGGATCTCGAGAAGCTTGCAAGACTGCCAGATCTCCTCTATTTCCGGCTTCGAGGTCGCAGCATAACTCAAGGGTATAATGTTGATGCTGATGGGTTCAAGAATCTGAGGGTTTGTAGGGTTGACACAACTTTCAAGTTTCTGCCGGGAGCCATGCCAAGGCTTCAAACCCTTGACATGACAGTCAATCTGGGGGATGATATAAATCACACAAATAATGGCGTGCATATCGATGTTCCCCAGACAAGGGATGCAATTGCCGATCTTGACTTCGGCCTGGAGAACCTGATTTCGCTAGAGGAAGCCATTATCTACATGAAATGCACTAGTGCCTCTCCCACCGAAGTTGAGGAAGCAGAGGCTGTGGTGAAGCGAGCAGTGGTCGTTCATCCAAATCGTCCCACCGTTCAAACCAAAAGATTGAATGAAAATTCTATGCTATCTGCCCAAGACATGCAGGTGCAATAACTGCTTCTGTTTTCATCCGTACTGACAGTTTCTTTATATCCTCCTTGCTGAAAACATTGCATAGTACTGACAGTTTCTTTATATCCTCCTGGGAGTTTCTTGCCTTCAGCCAATTCAGCGCGCGGATGTTGTTGTGCGGGGGCTGATGGATCTGGATGCATATGGTCACTGCCGTGCCTGCCTCGCCTGCTTTTTCCGATGCTTCCGTAGGCTTCAGGCATTCCACATTCGCATGGACTGCGAGGGCGCCAAGCATTGCCAGGTGGAGGAGCTGGAATCGGCTTACGCGCATGCAGCAGACGTCCATCCTAACCAACCCACCATCACACTGAGCAGGATCAACAGCGACAAAATGATCACATGCAAAGATTGCCAAACGATCAACAACGACAGGTTTTTGATTCATTTTTGGTTAGTTCAATCATCGTCATTAGTAAATGAGCAATCACACGTTACTCCTAGATTTAATTAACTAACTTTCTCTAAACGAACCAGACAAAAGAGGTGCCGATTATATTAATAAAGAAGAAAGCCCAGACTGAAAGAACAAGACCTACTGTTGACGCGGAAAATCGGCGGTCGTATCTCCCGCGTGCAGCACACGATGACCGGGGAGAGTCTGCTTCGCTCCAGTGCCAGTCTACACTCCAGTTCAGGTTCGCGGCGTGCCAGTCAATTTGACCTGTAATTGACAAGGGAATAAAACAGTTAAATTGCTCTATGATTGTGCCGGCTCTATTTCAGACGATGGAGTAGCGTCGAATTTTAGCCAAGACCCAATCAGACACGCATCGGCCGATACTGATCGGACCTCAGAATCGGACCTCAATGATGACGTCAGTCGGACCGATTAATCAGACCTCAATCAGACACCAAATCGGACCTCAGGATCGGACCAATCAGGATCGGACCTTGATTGATATAACATACTAGCCTTTGAATAATGAAATAAAGCATAAAACAAGGCCAATATGTAAAATAATGGATCAGCTGTGTCTTGAAACAAGATATTAAATAATCTCAGTGTAAGCCGATACATTGTCCACCTTATCTAATTGCCAGTTTGACTCATCTTATCGGACCATTTAACCAACCGATCGGACTATAGCCTTTTCAGAGAAATCTAGCTCCGACGTAGGGAATCTAGATTTCTCTAACTATGATCAGATCAGATAGCTAGATAACCAGACTCGATTCATCAACCTGTCAATTAGACAAGATGCTCGCACAGGTGTTGATCAGATTAAGCAAAATAAACAGGCAAAACATTAACAGATACGTTCTGATTCTAAGATATGCTACTGAACAATTAAGCAAGATCCAGCTCCGACGTAGGGAATCTACACCACACTTAACATTCAAATAGCAATAAGGCATAACCAAAGCTTCCTTTAACTAATCAAGATGAACCTAGCTCCGACGTAGGGAATCTAGACCAAGCATGACAGTCAAAGATTAATCTAAGCGTATTACAAAGATCCAGCTCCGACGTAGGGAATCTACACCAGTGTAATACTCAAAGAACAACTAGATTAAACCACAAGGCAAGATTAGACATAGAACGATGCTGTAAGATAGATAATGCTTAAATCGGACCAAGACCTGTGCTCAAAGCCGTTGAAGAAGTAGAATTGATTCACATGGCGTAGATCTAAACCAATCTAGCAACTCCAACAAACTGCAAAGACTATCTTTAGTAACCAAGATTATTCTAGCTCCGACGTAGGGAATCTAGATTAATCTTGATACCTAGCTCCGACGTAGGGAATCTAGGCTTAAAGTATAGTCCGATAACGATAATCTGTTGAATAATCAATATTGATCTAGCTCCGACGTAGGGAATCTATATCAATCTTGATTATCCAGAGATAAATCGGTTGAACAATATAAACGAGAAAGGGCGATGCGCCTCAATTCAAAGCCTATATTAGTTCGATAAATTGACTAACTTACTGGTAAGCCGGAGATCAGAACTGATGCAGCCCGTCCACCAATGAGCTTCGTCGGTAACTACTACTAGGGTTTTGGCGTGACGCCGGGTTGTATTGAATTGTGAGAATTGTTCTTTACAATGGACGAGGGTTCATATTTATACCCTGGTCGTGGAGAGTCCTGATCGGACCAGACTAACTAAATAAGGTAAACTAAACTTTAAGATACAACGGGACTCTCATACGTCCTCTGAAAAGGAAATAGTCCCTGAATCTGATACGTTTCTTCCTTAGCCGACACGCCTTTCTTCTTGCACTCGTCATCGGGTCGGATTCCTGCCTCATCGGACCCCTTTTCGGTAACGGCTTCCTTCTTTGTCGCCTTCGGCCTTGACCAGTCAACGGGTCCACCGTGCAGCCTCATCCTCACCACGTCATCATCTGACCCATATGTCAGGTGCGAAAATCCGGTGTCAACACATGCCCCCCAATTTTGGAATAAAATATCATTTTGTTCCAAAATTCGTATCTGCCATCATAACTCCTCTACCGATTTTCGTGCCAAAACTTTCCATCTCTGTACTGCGCGGCTCCTCAATCTTCGGACCATGACCGTTTTCACCTTATAAAATTACTGCCGGCGGCGACACTGTACATTTCTTCTTCCTCGCCAAGAACCTGTACTGCTTATCTTCTTCCTCCTTCCTCCCGAGTGGCCATTCACATTCACTCGAGCTTTCACCAAGAACTGCTCCAAATGGCGCAATCATCCTCCATGGGCGCCCTCCATTCTTCTATGTCTGCTTCCACCTCCGTATCCGCTCCAGCGAGTTCTCCATCTGCCATGCCTCCTACCATGGCTGGGGTCACGAGCTCAACAATGGCGGCGATCATGTCTTCGACAATGGCGGCAGCAACAAGCTCTTCAATCCCCTCTTCATCAATCCTCTTGGCCTCAAGTTCTTCCTCGGCACACGCAGATCCAGCAGGAGAAACGCGTTGTCCAATCCCGGAGGTATTTCACTAAATCCGAATCTATTTTAAGTTCTGCATTAGATTCGGCTTTTCCAAACTCGTTTTCATTTCGCATCATTCCTTTTAGGCCGCTCGCATTCAAACCCTAATCCCCGTAGGCAAATATCAAGGGGCCTTCCTTCTTGGTCCAATGGGAGACCCAGACCCCACTGAATTCATCAATCTGGAAACCCACCGGATCCCATTTAAAACCTCAGGCTTTGATTTGGATGATTGGAAGAATGCCTTTCGATCCTGGCCGACAGTTCTACCTGGATGGAAGAACTGGTACTTGAGAATGTCGGCCTCCAAGTCCGCAATCTGGGATAGATTAGATATCGCTCAGTGTATTGGCCTTAGCATCGGACACATTGCTAAGAATGAGAATCTCTTGATTGCTGCATCACACTTTTGGTCCGATGCACTGAATGCTTTCCTCTTTGGACATGGTCCGATGACCCCAACACTACTTGATATAGTCATGCTTCTTGGCCTCAATGTCACTGGCAACAAACGTCCTTCCCAGCTCAATGTCAAACCCGAACATCATTTCAAGACCAAAAACTGTGGTGGCTGGACAGGATATATGGAGAAAAATCATCGGACCGGATCTGTGACTGACCGTGAGCATACGGCCTTCCTGAACATGTGGTTGGACAGATTCTTCTTTTGCGGTACCACCCTCGGTCCAACAGCCAACTTCCAACACCTGGCCGAATTGCTGGTAAGTGACCATATCATCAGCCTTGGTCAACTTCTCCTGGGAGCAGTATACAATTTACTTCATCAAGTCGCCAAGCGCCTGAGGACTGGATCACCCATCACCAATCTTGGCGGGCCGTGGTGGTTTATTCAGATGTGGTTAGTATTACATCTGAGCAAGATTGTCAAAGTAGATCTTCGAAAGATGAGATTCCCAGATAACAAGCCTGAATCTGAGGAGATCACCTGGCGCCGATGTACCTCACTTGGTGAAGCTGCCATGGGTTTCCCGGCTGAGAAATTATCAGGCAAGGAATCCTCCAAGTATTTTGCACTTCTCTACAGAGGCATTGCTGATGACAATATGCTCTGGTTTCTGTATGACGACACTGATAAATACGAGCTGCCCTACAAATTCAGATTCAAGATGATTGTAGAGGCAGACTCAGAAGCCCTGATAATTTTCCGAACTTGCATTAATGCCCAATTTCTCCCGATCGGCCTCAGTCAGGGCAAGTCAGGGCAAGCAACCTATGAATACTATCATCCAAACCTGGCTGCTCGTCAATTTGGTATTGGACAGCTTCCTCCCTACTTAATTTTGGCCGATCGGATTTTCCCGAGGGGAAAAGTTGATTCAGGTTTGGAATGGGATCGTCTCCTGGGACTTGAGCCTCCTCTTGATAAAACCAATCTGGATACCTTTGCAATCGGCCTTGTAACTCATCGGACCTTCAACATATGGTGGGCCGAATGGCATCGACACCTATTCTGCATCGCCTGCAAATCTTATGTCCAGAAGTTGCTGCCTTCTTTCAAGGGCAAACCAGAGGTAATACTTGTGAATTCGTTTCCCTCCTTTACATAACTTTATTTTGCTAACCAATTCTCTACCAGGATGTCGATCGTACCCCTCCAACAATAACTCGATCGGGGAGACAAGTCGTCTATAGTAGTGTCTCGCCAGATCCGTGGATCGGCTGTGACTCTCCCACCATCGGCAAGCTTCTATCGGCATATGGTGACAGTAGAAAAAGGAAGAAGCAGATGTCTTCAAAAATTCCAAAACGCCCGAAGACTACTCTGGCAAGTTCAAGAACTTCATGAATTTGATTTCTCTTTTTTATTGAAACTAACCCTCTCTGCAAGCTCAGGTCATCAGAGAACCTTCTGCACGCCAGCCGAGTCCGGCCGAGTCTTCAAGCCCATCGGCCGAGGAATTACTAGAATCGGACCCACAAAGATCATCGAGCCCAGCTCAGATACAACCAAGTCCGACACAGGCCGGCTCGTCTCATTCGTCCTCCTCTGAAAGAACCATAACTGGCTCGCCTCGTCAACCAAGCCCACAAGCACAATCAAGCCAAGGCCTTCAGGGAGAACAACCAGTAACCTCTCAGATTCAACTTCCTGATCCAGAAGCAACGGTAATTATCAACCGATTTATTCAATACTTGATATCCATCTTGTTCTTATTCTCTTTCTTCTAGCAAATCATCCAGAACGTCTTGACGGATCTTGAAATCGCCCAAGTAAACATCCAGGGCAGTAACATCCCTCTGATCGGACACGAGCAAGAAGTGGCCTGGAAACAAGTAAACTTTCTAGCCCGATATAATCGTATCAGCTTTCTTTTCATTATATCTAATCATTTCTTTTGCAGGCCCAAGATACTCCTCAAGCCAGCCAGACCCTATCAATTGATTTTGATCGGCTGCAAGCTGAAGAAGAAGAGATTAGCTCTGGGCAAAGCTTGCTATCTGATGAAGTGAAGGCAAAATTGCTTGACATATCTGCTCTTCTTCATCAAGATATCGTTAATCTTGTCCAGGATGCAAAGCCGATTCGTAAGGTCATCAAAACTCTAAGGGGCCAACTTCCGTCAGACCTGGAGGAAGCACTGATCCCGGCGGCATACATAGAAGGCCATTCCTTTCCAGTGTTGCAGGCCAATCGCCGAATCACCAATCGGACCTCCCAGCAGGACCGAATCAAGGCAAGGGATGAAGAACGTGCCCAGGCTGACAAGTCAACAAAATTGATTGAAGAATTATCGGCTCGTCCTGCCTCTATTCAGTCAAAGCTTGACAATCTTCAAGCCAGAAAACAACAATTAGAGCAGGAACTCGCCCAAGTCCTATCAAGTATCCAGGCTGAGACAAAAGAGCTTGATGACATCCCGGCTTTGAAGGCAAAGGCTGAAGAGGATTACAAGATCCATATCAAGGCAGCCAAGGAGATCCACAAGACAATCAAGCCTGTAGATGGGAACGCTGAAGCTGACGCCAAGATTATTGCTGATGTTGACAAGATCCGTCAGACTGCTCTTGACTTGATAGTTAAATACCTGCATCCTTGAACATTGAGATTTATCTGTCTTGCCAAACGATCTGATACATTGGTAGCCTGCTCCGCCATCGAGCGGTTTAGCGATATAATACACTCTTTTTGTTGTATATAATCCTTAAGGCGATGCATATTGCATCGGCTTTTATCCTTTTGTTCTTAAGGCGATTTTTCATCGGCTTTCAAGCCTGACGCGTAGCATCGGCTTTACAAATTTAACTAAATATTGAAGCAATTTCATTGAACAAACAAACTTGAATCTTGCCCCCCAGGCAAAACAATAATCAGGCCGATTCAATTTATAAGAAGAACTATCAAATATATATTTGAAAGAACTCATTAACCATATCGGCCTTTAAAATCTCCTACATAACCATCTATTCAAAACAAGGTCTCAGAGCCGACTGCTTGGATCGGCTTTAGTCCTTGATCGGACACCTTGAGGAAATCACCATCCCATGTCTTCCCTGACAGGCACTCAACTCCTTCAAACTCCCAAATTGTCGACTCGGCTGTAGCAATGCTAACCGAATCATCAGCTGGGACGATTTCCACTTTATTGCCTTGCCATTGGATCAAACATTGGTGCATTGTAGATGGGATGCAGCAGTTGGCATGAATCCAATCACGTCCGAGGAGCATGCTGTAGGAACCTTGGCCATCAATCACAAAAAAGGTAGTCGGCAATGTCTTGCTGCCGATGGTCAATTCCACATGAATTGCCCCCCGAGGCTCTGAAACGTTCCCACCAAAGTCCTTGAGCGTCATGTTGGTCTTAATCAGATCATCAATCCCTTTCCCCAGCTTGCGGAATGTAGAATAGGGCATGAGATTGACAGCAGCTCCTCCATCAACCAACATCTTGGTCATCGGCTTTCCATCAACGTATCCCTTGATGTACAGAGGCTTCAAGTGCCGATACCCATTTGTATTTGGCTTCTCAAAGACTGCCTTCTCTGAATCCAGAACCAAGCATGCAGCGGCTTCTTCCAGTTCATAATCGACCTCATGGTCATCTTGTTCATCAGGAGCAGCGAAATCGGACGGCAACATCAAAACCATATTGCGGCCGATGTGCTTGCTTCATCATCATTGGCCATCTTGACGCGCCACTTCTTTTCTTTTGCTAATTCTTGCTCCTGAATCTGCTCATTATAGCGCAATCTCTGAACACGTCTCTTCTTAGATTTAGAAATTCCCGACGGGCACCACTGTCCAGGCCTCATTGGAGGTTCTTCAATCCGATTCTGAACTGAAGCCTTCTCTTCCATTTTTTCAGGGCCATGAGCATCAGCCCGGCCTTCATTATTTTTGTGGCCATGAGTGTTAACCCGGCCTTCATCTCTTTGACGATGATCATCGATTCTGACGCCAATCCGTTCATGAACTGATCGCCGACCTTTCTTGGAAGCTCTGTACTCTTCGTACTGGAAACTGCATTCAGGACAATCTGCCTTTGATGGCAGTCTAAGCTTCTCGTTCCAGCAGTACACGAAGAAAGGACACCCCCAATGATCATCATCCTGATCGTACCGGTTATAAGCTTGACATCCATCTGTATACCAATCGGACCTATAACCGTAGTGATGGCGATCATCAACTCTATCATCATACCAGCGCCGATCATCGGACCTGTCATCATACCAGCGTCGGTCATCGGACCACTCATCATATCGGTGTCGGCCGTCGGACCTGTAATCACGTCGGCGCCGATCATCAAACTCTTCATCATGGCGCCTTGCTTGATATTCACGCCTCCGACGTCGTCGTTCCTCGCGTTCCCTCCACGCTCGGACTGCTGCCTGCTGCCTCTTGTATTTATTGATCAGCATTTGGGAAGTCACACGTGGCCGATATCCACCAGGAGCATTAGATTCACGCCCAAACGCCTGATGATTCCTGCGTAGCTCTTCAACAGTAACTTGAACCACAGGATCAACGGCACCAGAACTCTTGGCGTGGTCCGATGTAAGCACCTTGACCTTCCAGTTTCACTAGCATCGACCATATTAACAGAAAAGGAGAAATCAGCAAAGTTATTGGGAAAGGGATGACCATCGATCTTCATGGCTTTCTTGCTGTCTTCAAACTTGATTTTGCCTGACTCAATAGCCAATTGGATCTCCCTTCTGAACACTTTGCATTCATTGGTCTCGTGAGATGTCGAGTTGTGCCATTTGCAATACTTGCGTTTCTTCAACTCATCGGCCGACGGAATCGAGTGATTTGGAGAAAGCTGGATAAGCTTCTCACTGAGCAGCAAATCAAAGATCTTATCGGCCTTTGTTATATCGAATCCAAATTTCTCAGGATTCTGCTTGATCCACGGGAGCGACACTGGCTTCTTGGATTTCGTCCATTCAGCTATATTGACATCAGCCTCCTCTTCAGTATCAGAGAGATAAGACACTTGTTTAGAAAACTTCATACGCTTCATCTCCTGATATCGGACCTCATGAGCTGACACTTTCTGAACCAATTGCCCCAATGTCTCAAACTCCTGGGCAGAAAACTTCTCTTTAATCGGCGCGAGCAAACCTTGGAATGCAAGCTCGGCCAACTGCATATCAGACAGCTTCAGACTGTAACACCGATTCCTAGTGTCACGGAATCGTTGGATGTACTCCTTGACGGTCTCATCATTCCTTTGCCTGATGGCAATCAAATCGGAGATCTTCATTTCATTGAGACCAGAAAAGAAGTATTTGTGGAACTGCTTTTCCATGTCGGACCATCCTGTAATTGACCCTGCTGGCAACGACGTAAACCAGGTGAACGCCGGCCCTGATAGTGACAGAGGAAAAAATCTAAGCCTGAGTCCCTCCTCAGAAGCAGCCTCACCACACTGAGCCAAGAATCGACTCACATGCTCGATGGTGGTCATATCATCTTGTCCGGAGAATTTAGAAAAATCCGGCACTCTGTAACGTGGAGGAAGTGGCACTGCATCAAAGTAAGATGGGTACGGGTGCCGATACAACCTCGCTTCATCTTTAGGCTTCAAGCCGAATTGATTCTGGATCACCTCGGCTATCTTTTGTGACCAATCGGACTGTTGATTTCCATGTGACATCCCATCAGCTATGTCCATCACATAGTTATTGTAATCTCCAACCATACGCTGATGTGAAGGAACTTCGGTACGTAGCCTTGCAGCAGCAGGCTGTTTCTCTTGTTCGCTCAAAGTCCTGGCATACTTTTCACCATGCGGGCCGACAATAGTTCCATCGGCCATCAACAGGAAACCGTTAGCCAGTTCAACAGGAGGTGGTGGAGCAACTGGCATCTGTGGAGCAACGGTCATTGTATTATCTGTAGTTTCTTTCTCCGCAGCAAGTCTTGCTGCAGTTTCTTGTTCAGCATCAGACGACGACATCTTGGATTTGTTTTTCGGGTCCCACCGAGCGTGCCAAAAATGTGTTGACACGGAAAATCGGCGGTCGTATCTCCCGCGTGCAGCACACGATGACCGGGGAGAGTCTGCTTCGCTCCAGTGCCAGTCTACACTCCAGTTCAGGTTCGCGGCGTGCCAGTCAATTTGACCTGTAATTGACAAGGGAATAAAACAGTTAAATTGCTCTATGATTGTGCCGGCTTTATTTCAGACGATGGAGTAGCGTCGAATTTTAGCCAAGACCCAATCAGACACGCATCGGCCGATACTGATCGGACCTCAGAATCGGACCTCAATGATGACGTCAGTCGGACCGATTAATCGGACCTCAATCAGACACCAAATCGGACCTCAGGATCGGACCTTGATTGATATAACATACTAGCCTTTGAATAATGAAATAAAGCATAAAACAAGGCCAATATGTAAAATAATGGATCAGCTGTGTCTTGAAACAAGATATTAAATAATCTCAGTGTAAGCCGATACATTGTCCACCTTATCTAATTGCCAGTTTGACTCATCTTATCGGACCATTTAACCAACCGATCGGACTATAGCCTTTTCAGAGAAATCTAGCTCCGACGTAGGGAATCTAGATTTCTCTAACTATGATCAGATCAGATAGCTAGATAACCAGACTCGATTTATCAACCTGTCAATTAGACAAGATGCTCGCACAGGTGTTGATCAGATTAAGCAAAAATAAACAGGCAAAACATTAACAGATACGTTCTGATTCTAAGATATGCTACTGAACAATTAAGCAAGATCCAGCTCCGACGTAGGGAATCTACACCACACTTAACATTCAAATAGCAATAAGGCATAACCAAAGCTTCCTTCAACTAATCAAGATGAACCTAGCTCCGACGTAGGGAATCTAGACCAAGCATGACAGTCAAAGATTAATCTAAGCGTATTACAAAGATCCAGCTCCGACGTAGGGAATCTACACCAGTGTAATACTCAAAGAACAACTAGATTAAACCACAAGGCAAGATTAGACATAGAACGATGCTGTAAGATAGATAATGCTTAAATCGGACCAAGACCTGTGCTCAAAGCCGTTGAAGAAGTAGAATTGATTCACATGGCGTAGATCTAAACCAATCTAGCAACTCCAACAAACCGCAAAGACTATCTTTAGTAACCAAGATTATTCTAGCTCCGACATAGGGAATCTAGATTAATCTTGATACCTAGCTCCGACGTAGGGAATCTAGGCTTAAAGTATAGTCCGATAAATGATAATCTGTTGAATAATCAATATTGATCTAGCTCCGACGTAGGGAATCTATATCAATCTTGATTATCCAGAGATAAATCGGTTGAACAATATAAACGAGAAAGGGCGATGCGCCTCAATTCAAAGCCTATATTAGTTCGATAAATTGACTAACTTACTGGTAAGCCGGAGATCAGAACTGATGCAGCCCGTCCACCAATGAGCTTCGTCGGTAACTACTACTAGGGTTTTGGCGTGATGCCGGGTTGTATTGAATTGTGAGAATTGTTCTTTACAATGGACGAGGGTTCATATTTATACCCTGGTCGTGGAGAGTCCTGATCGGACCAGACTAACTAAATAAGGTAAACTAAACTTAAGATACAACGGGACTCTCATACGTCCTCTGAAAAGGAAATAGTCCCTGAATCTGATACGTTTCTTCCTTAGCCGACACGCCTTTCTTCTTGCACTCGTCATCGGGTCGGATTCCTGCCTCATCGGACCCCTTTTCGGTAACGGCTTCCTTCTTTGTCGCCTTCGGCCTTGACCAGTCAACGGGTCCACCGTGCAGCCTCATCCTCACCACGTCATCATCTGACCCATTATGTCAGGTGCGAAAATCCGGTGTCAACACCTACAACTACTAAATACAACTAAGACAACTCCGCCAACAGAGCCACAACAAGACAAATTCTGCTGATGGTTAAATTTGTATGGACATACTTTAACAAAGCGTTGGTTTATTTGGCATAAAGTACCATAGTTTGCAAAGTTCTTTTACACTAGGAATGAAATTCGCCAGGGTGCGTGTAACTAGTACAATTCGAAACTTATTTTGAGTGTATTAGCTTGTCATGCTCATGTCGGGCTCTTTCTATTCTTTTATTGTGGATGTTGTTGTTGAGGCACTAAGCGCTGTCTGGCCTTATTAGGTTTTGCCATAGCAATGCATCATAAGTTCAAAACCATAAACAGAGGTTATGAACATGATATGTATTATCGGTGTATCTCACCTTTGCAGTGGGTCCTAGCGTAAAGGCACGTGTGTGAGGATGGATGCATTTTCATGAATTTTGAGGGAGCAAGCACTACTACAAAAAACATTTGTAAGAGCCAGGGGTTTTTTTTTAGGGGCGGACTAAAAGGCGAACGCGCCCCTACAAATGCATGAACGACACTGTAGCTAAGGGCCGCCCCTACAGAACGATTTACAGGGGCGGGTGATGCCATGAGCCGCCCCTGGAAACAACCTATTTTTTCAGGGGCGGGTGACGCCATGACCCGCCCCTGTAAATAGCACTTTCTAGGGGCGGGCGATGGGATGGCCCGCCCTTGCAAATGCTTCCCTTTCCAGGGGCGGCCAATGCCATGACCCGCCCCTGGAAACTTATTATCAGGGGCGGCTGGCCCCATCAACCGCCCCTGTAAATAGCATTTCCAGGGTCGGGCAATGGCGTCGACCGCCCCTGTAAATGCTGTATATTCCAGAGGCGGCCCATGCTATGACCCGCCCCTGAAACTGATTATCAGGGGCGGCTCGCGCCATGAACCGCCCCTAGAAGTGTTGCACCGTACATAAAGCGAGAGGTCTTCTTCCACAGCCCGACAAGTGGACTCCAAACCGGAAAAAGGAGAGGGAGGTGCTGCCCAAATTTCCCAAGACAAGTGGAGGACAAGTGGATGGTTTGTCCCCTCATTAGGAGGTGAGTTGATGCTTATCCTATGACTATTCTTAAGCTTATTGCATTGATTATATGGCTCAATTAGATCTCCATGGTAGTACCTCTAGCTAGATCTAAATCTCCATGTATGGTAGTACTTGGCCGATTGGACCCCAATTAAGCTCAACCTTTTGGATGGAACTAGGTTAGTGAAGTAGGGGAAGATGATTCTCCCCTTAATTTGCCTCGGATTTGACTTTTTAGGCTCATTCATGGATGGGGAAATTGCTAAAACCATGGAGGAGAGACAAGAAGATTTATCTTTTTTACAATAAGCGTGCATTTCTTTTCTTTTTGTTACATTTTCAACGTTAGCCTCATATAATGTCTTATATTTTTTTGTTCATGGATATGTGTTATTTTTTCTTGACTTATTTTTTTAATGGAATTTTTCAAGGTTACAAGATGGATCGGTCATGGATGTACAATATATCAAGGCATGGTGAATATTTTCGCCGAGAGCTTGACAAGTTTCTTAAAGTCGCAGAGAATCATGCAATGGACGAGAGGACCAAAGATATGCGTTGCCCCTGCCGAATGTGCCAAAACCATTGTGTTTTCAATGACTTGGTTACAATCCGATCACATGTGCTGGTTCATGGTTTCGTGAAGGAGTACATATTATGGACATACCATGGTGAGAAGAAGGATACCGACGTTGTGGACCAGTTGCAAGACATCTGGCGAGACCCTGAAGCCGTCAACAGATACTTTGACGGTTATGATGAAGATTATGGTTTCGAGGATGACGGAAGTGATGATGGTGTTGACTATGGAAGTGGTGGTGATGGAGTCGGTGGTGGTGAGGACATTGCTGGGGATGAAGGTGCTGAGGACATTGTTGGGGATGAAGGTGGTGATGAATTTGATGACAGCGATTTCTTGGGCCAGTTGTTGCATCATACCGAAGAGGAACTATTAGTTGGCAGTGTGAAAGGCGCACAAAATGTTGAGTCGTTGAAAAAGGCAGCTCAGGAAACTGTGTATGAGCATTCAAAGGGTTGTCCGAGACACTGGACTGTGCTTCGCTTCATACTCGAGCTGTTGATTCTAAAGGCTAAATATGGTTGGTCCGACGTTAGTTTCAATGATCTCCTTCGTATCTTAGCATGGTTGCTTCCAAAGCCTAATAAAGTACCGGAGAACACTTATCGAGCAAAGAAGCTTATTAGTCCCTTCACGATGGGTGTGGAAAGAATTCATGCTTGTCCAAATCATTGTATATTGTACCGAGGGGATGCATTCAAAAATTTGGACAAATGCCCGGTATGTGGTGCAAAACGGTACAAAAACAATGCTAGCTATTGTGGGGGCGAGGACAAAGTTCAAACAGACGGGAATAAAAGAAAGAGGAGGGGTAGTGTTGCTTGTAATGAGGAACCTGACACTTGTGTAGGCGTTGATGATGATGGGAAGCAGAGGAAAATTCCCTCCATGGTCGTGTGGTACCTCCCTGTGGCCGATCGCCTGAGGCGTCTGTTCTCAAACCCAAATGACGCTGAACTGATGCGCTGGTGGGATTCTGATAAGCGCAGGAAGGGAGACGGAAAGCTTCGCCATCCAGCCGACGCTAGCCAGTGGCAGAAATTCGACGAGAAGCATAAAGAATTTGCAAAAGATCCAAGAAATGTTCGGTTTGCTTTGAGTACGGATGGAATGAATCCATTTGGTCAAAGGATGAGCACACACAACACATGGCCAGTTGTCTTGAGCATGTTCAACCTACCTACATGGTTGTGCCAGAAGCGAAAGTATCTTTTCCTATGCATACTTATACAAGGCCCAAAGCATCCAGGCATAGATATTGATGTTTTTCTTGAGCCTCTGTTGGAAGAGATGGCAAATTTATGGAACAACGGTATCAAGATGATTGATGGTTTTACACAGCAAGAATTCACCCTAAGAGCTATGATCTTCGTTACCATCAACGATTACCAGGCATTGTTTGTGCTTTCAGGGCAGGTCAAAGGAAAGACGGCATGCAGTGTATGCTTGGACGACGAAACCGCTTGGTATTTCCTCGACGGAACTAGAAAGGGAGTTTTCCTGAGGTACAGACGCTTCTTAGAGGAAGGACACAAGTACCGAGGTAAGAAGTTCCATCAATTTTTTGGAGGCGACGCTGTGATAGGTCCCGCTCCTGCAAAACAAGACGGACACGCAGTTTTTGAGATGGTCAAGGACATCGAGGTTGAATATGGGAAGATGACAAAAGACGGAAAGCCGAAAAAAAGAGATAAGGCACCTAAGGATGGCGTGCCGTTTAAGAAGAAGTCAATTTTCTTCAAGTACTTACCGTATTGGGAGGACCTAGAGGTCCGCCATGCCATAGATGGTATGCACATGAAGAAGAATGTGTTCGGTAACATGATTGGGCTCTTACTGGATTCAAAGGATAACCTGAAGTCGCGCCATGACTTGGTAGCTATGAACATTAGAGATGATCTTCACCCTATAGATATGGGGAATGGACGATATAAACTTCCCGCGGCTAGCTACAACTTAACATTGGCTGAGAAGAGGGCAGTATGTCAGTGTTTACGGGGTATCAGAGTTCCGAGTCGTTACTCATCCAACATCAAGAAACTAGTGTCGATGAAAGATCTCTCGTTTACTGGATACAATTGTCATGATTGCCATGTTATGCTGACTGTGTTCCTTCCAATTGCAATCAGGGCGATCAAGCCAGTATACGTAAAGATGGTGATCACTCGGTTGTGTTACTTCTTCGACAGAATTTCTCAGAAGGTGATTGTCAAAGACGAATTGGACGATCTGCAGGTTTTTGTCAGGGAGACCATGGTGCAGCTTGAGATGTGCTTTCCTCCACAATTTTTTGACATCACAGAACACCTCATGATTCACATGGTAGATCAGATAAGGGCATTGGGTCCCCTATACTTACACGAAATGTGGTCATACGAGCGTTTCTTGTCAATCTTGAACCGATACGTACTGAATCGTGCAAACCCTGAGGGAAGCATGATAGAGGGATACAGTACTGAAGAAGTCATCGAGTGCTGCCTGGCTTATCTAAAAGATAATTTGGGGATTGGTTTACCAGCGTCACTTCATCAGGGAAGATTGGATGGTATCGGCATAGCGGGGAGGAAAACATTCATCGACAATGACATGAATGAGATAAAACTAGCACATTACAGTGTCATGCAACGCATCACACTAATGGGACCATTCATCCAAAGACACCTGGATGTTGTAAGAGCAGAAAGTCATGGCCGCTCACAAGATTGGATCATGAAGGAGCACAAGCGTCGATTCGTCGATTGGTTAAAGGAACAGGACATACCAGATGGGGAAACCATAGAAGAAAAAACAATCAAAAGATTGGCATCAGGACCATCCGCTCAGGTCACATCATGGCAAGGTTATGATATTAATGGCTACATATTTTATACTGCCAAAAAAGACAAGAAAAGCATGTCTCAAAATAGCGGTGTTCGCACACAAGCCTTAGACGGAAATACCGGCAAAAACATCACATATTATGGCATCATAGATGATATATGGGAACTAGACTATGGTTGTAATATTAGGTTCCCCGTCTTTCGGTGTAGATGGGTGAACCACCCAAGAGGTGTTGAGGTGGACAACTATGGACTAACAATTGTTGACCTCCAAAATATTGGATATAAAGATGACCCTTGGATACTTGCTTCACATGTTGCACAGGTTCTTTATGTAATCGACCCTTCTAAAAAACAAAAGCACATTGTGATCCCTGGAAAACAAGCTATTATAGGAGCTGACGGAGTTGAGGACGTCGAACAATACAATCAGTTCGAAGAAATGAACCTCTTCCAAGATCTACTAGAGAAGATACAGAATGTAGAAGCAGGCATAAAAAGGGGCGAAAAGCCATGGGCACGGAATGATGGAGAACCAAGAATTGTCACCGGCTAGATATGACATGTATATTACCTTCTGTTCAAATTTCAATTTGTATGCATGTGTATTGTAAGGATTGATTGCCTCAGAGGGTATGAAGGGGGACGTCTTCACGTTACTATATTAACTTATATTCAAATTTGAAATTTGTAAGCCCTTGCATATTAATCGACTATATGACCAACATTTTATACGCTCGTCACACCATAGACATAGACAGGAGCGTTTGAATGCCCTTTCATTCCGTCGGCACGATCACACAACGTTTACATAATGGTGGCGCGAACATAGTTGACCGTGATGTTGCCTAAACGACAGTTTTATACGGTGAGCCACCAATAGTAAGCACCGGACGAATGCCCATTCATTCGGTGCTCACGACAGTAGCTGGGTCTGACTTCCCCTTGGCACAGGTTTATCCGGTCTTGGTAAAACAGAACGCAACGGACCAATGTCTCTTCATTTGGTGCCGCGCTCGGAGTTGCCCGACGCCACTTCAGCCACCCATTCATCCGGTCGGCCTACGACAGAAGTCACCTTTCGGAACTGTGTCCATCCTGTGTGATCTGAGGATGAAGGCTGCAGCGCTACACAGCCGACACATTTATTCGGTGCTAGAAGCGTAATACAGACCCAACGATCACGGCATGACCCTGTGTACTAGTGCAAGCTCAGCCACCACAGGATGAACGGCCATTAAAACGCTCCGTGCTAGACAACGACCAGCTGATGAAACTGTGACATTGTTTCCGAGAATTAGAGCTTCCAGAATATGATGAAGAGGGTGGTAGAAGGAATGAGACAAATTATGATATGTAACTGCAGTGACTGACATATGTAATTGCAGTGACTGAATTATCTCTGAAATTCCAGTGATATAGTATAAGTTATCATATGTTATCGACTTCTGTCATTTGATTCAAGATAAATGAATAAAAAACCAACTGAAACATACTTGCATTGAAACAAACTCACATTCCATTCATTGAACATGAACACAGCCATTACAGCTACAGCCCTGAAACATACTTGAACACATGGTTCAGTAGGCCACTTCTACTTGAAAAACAAGGTTATTACACCCAGAACAAGAACAACAGCAACAACTATAAGGCTCACAGCTACAATTTTTCCTAGGTCTACCAACTTCTGAAGCTTTTCAGCTACACTGTCACAGCCATTCTTCAGACAAACTACATCAGCAAGCAAAGGTGTCAATTCTGACTTGTTTCCTTCCACTACTCCCTCTAAGCGTCCAATTGCAATCTTGACCTCCTCAATTTCATTCAAGGTAACCTCCTGCCTAATGCCGGCGCCAGTAGCCCCTCTTTTGTCCACCAGTCCCATAGAAATCAGCAACTTCTCATACTTGTCAGCAAACAAATACCATGGGCAACTTGTAGTGTCCTGCAAATTGTACAGTGAGTATGAACGATGATGAACAGGGAGGGAAAATTTCAAGGGCTCGACACTTACATCTCTGCGATGGAGCCGACACATGAAGAAGATGGCCCCCGGGACCTTAGATCCTTGACCCGAAGTGAGCTCGAGGATCTCCT
>QPGU01000025.1:517-16846 GCA_004135705.1 Alloteropsis semialata | reverse complement strand
TCAATGTCCTTGTGAGTCGTGCGCCAGCTACCACAGGGTCAAGTACCAAAGGGTACCGCCCCAAGTTCTTGATGTTGGTCCATTGATCGTCGCGAGAGAAGCTGATCGGGACTTTTGGCCACTTCGGAAGGTGGGGATGACAGGCTCAATGCAGGCAATCTCGCACTGAATGAGCTTTTGCTTGCACTTTGATTCTGACTGAGTGATACCCCCGAAGATGACATTGACCACCTTGTCAGCTTGTTGATAACTGGTGTCTTTGTCACCCTTGTCTCCTTTGTTGTCAGGGTTGTTCGGTTTGGGAGCGCCCTCCGCTGCGAACGCTTTCTTGTGCGAATAGCAGTCCCTGCTTAAGTGCTTATCCTTTAGGTGAAAGGGACACTGCTTGTTGAGTAGTTTTTCAAACTTCCTCTGGGAAGAGTTCTTCTCAGCAACATTGACCGTATCCTCAGGCTTGCGCTTCTTGTCGTTGAAGTCGCGTTTGCTGTTGTTCTCAACTTGCTTGCCCTTGTTACGATCATTGTTGTTGTTGCAGTCTCCTCCCGACTTGTTGCGGTTGAATCTTTCGTGCTACAGGTCTTCAGCGTCTGACCAGCGACCGATAAGGTCTCGCATCTGCTCCAGTGTCTTTGGCCTGTTCCTCCCGAAGTCGAGGTGCAACACAGGGTCTGTAAGGCCACCGTGGAAGCAATCGATGACGTCTTGGTCGGATAGGCCTGCACAGGTTGAGCGCTTCTCCCAGAATCGTCGGTTGTAGCTTCGCAGGTACTCGCTCTGGCCTTGTTTGCACTGGGCTAGGTCAAAGCGAGTACCCGGCTTCTGCCATGAACCCTGGAAGTTGTTGATGAAAACCTTGCAGAGCTCATCCCAGGAGTCGATGGAGCCCGGCTTGAGTCCTTCTAACCAGGTTAGTGGAGCCTGGTCAAGGACTACTGGAAGATAGGTGCACATAGTGTCGGTGTTGCCCCTTGCCGCCTTAATTGCCGAGTAGTAGATGCGAATCCACTGCTCGGGATTACGCTTCCCATCATGTCTTTCGATATGGGCTGGTTTGAACTTGTCGGGCCAAGAAGTAGCGCGGATGCGGTCTAAAAAGACCGGGAACCCTTCGTACTTGTTGAGGTTGTGGTAATCCTGACCCGGTGGCCCGTAGACTTGGTCGTACTCCTGGCGTCTGCGGCGTTCATGTTCTTCGCGATCGCGCGCCCATGATGAGATGATAGTGTGTGCGTCTCTGGGTGGCAATTGTTCTCGCAGATCCCTGTTATTGTCTCGGTTGCCGGGGCGTGCATCCCTGTCCCTATTGCCATCGCGTCCACCAATGTGACTTTGTTGAACATCGCGGTGGCTAGGTCCGGCGCCGTGGTTGCGACCTCCGCCGCCGAGTATCATGCCTCCCTCGATGTTGCGGTCGCGTTGGTCTCTGCTCGGGTGGTGGGACTGATTGCCGCGATTACCAACTTCAGGAAGTCGGCTGCTTGCTTGGCGGCTTGGTGCTCGTGTAATGGTCTTCGCTGGGTTGATTGTGTCATGCTGGACGGTCGCTATCTCGAGCATTGTCTTCATCCTGAGGATTTCAGGAGTTTGGGCCATCTGTCCCAACTCTGTGACAACAGCCATGATGTTGGCTACGGCGCTAGCGTAGACATCTTGCCCGGTGACTTGCATGAACTTGGGGTTGAGGTCCTGTGGAGGTAGCTTGCGACCGGCGCGGCGGCGACGATCTGCGCGAGCAGCGTTTCGCTCCCTTCGTCGGTTACGGTCAGCTTCAGCTTCGTTCTCCACGGTTGGCTCGTCATTGGAGACTTCTTGCTCTTGGCCAATGATCACCATGGCTTGGCGCCCTGGTGAGTTGCTTCCTGTGCTTGAAGTTACTAGGACAGTTGATCCGCGGTTGCTTGAAGAGTTCAGGGGCTGCCCGTGTTGAAACGGGAGTGGATCAATGCAAGCGATGATGCGAGACATGTCCAAGTCCTCCTGTGGTGTTGCTCCAAGCTTTGGCTTGCGTCCCGGCCAGTGAACAAATCGTCCTTCGGGGGTTGAAGTGATGACGAGTCCGACTTGTTTCCCGTTCAGGGGGAGTTCGTCGAATTCGACCAGAGATCGGAGTTGTTTTGAGGATGCCGCCTGGAAAGCGGAGGTGGGGCCGTGAGTCCAAAGGGAAATTGGCTTGGGGGTGTCAGCCTCACACTTGGCAGTGGCTGGACTCCTTTTCTTCTGGATTTTTGAATTGGCGGATTTTGGCGTGACCGATGGTTCAGAAACCGACTCGGATCGCCTGGTCCGCTTTGGAATCTTCCTAGCCCGAGTTGGAATCGAGCTAGGAGTAGTGGTTCCTTGAGTCCGAATTGAGTTCGAACTCGAGGTTCCCCGAGCCCGAGTTGAACTCGGACCCGAGAGCGCGATCTCGTCGAGCTTGTCGGCGAGTTTCTCCAGAGTCGGCAACTTGAGGACGCGGTCGAAGTTGCCCGCGCCGTCCGCCATGCAGACCCAGGAGCCGAAGACGAAGGTGGCGCCTTTCTCGAATGCCATGTCGCCGTCACAGTTGATGATGACTGGTGCCATCGAGCTTGCTGAATGATTCTCGACGAGAGCCCCTACCTGGCGCGCCAGCTGTCGGTTTTTTATACCGGCTAGCCTACTATGGGGGGTCCCTAAGTAGTCGAGTTGTTCATGAGGGCCTCACCGGAACCAGAAGCACGATGGTGAACACGAGATGATTTAGACAGGTTCAGGCCGCCTCGAGTAGAGAGCGTAATACCCTACGTCCTGTATGGTGGATCTTCTCGTATTGATGGTTATAATTTTACAAGGGGTCCCTGCCTCACCTTATATACTCGGGAGACAAGGTCTACAAGGCAAAAAACATAAAATCCTAGTCGGATACAATACACAGAGTCCTAACATGAGTAGACTGGGTTGTTTCCCAGTAGCTGACTAGTTTCCTTAAGCAATACGCCTCTTCCTTGTATTTGTCAGAGTTGCCAGCCCAATTTTCTAACGGGCCTACAGCCCATGAGGACTCCCATGGATCTTGGACCGTCACCGCATCAAATTGGCTTCAGTCGGTAGAGCATAAGATTAGGCTCTGTAAGTGGGAGGAGTTTTGCAAGCTGGTCCTAGATCGTTTTGGGCATCATGAGCATGAAATCTTCATTAGACAACTATTTCACATCCGACAAGCCGACAGTGTGGCTGATTACATCGATAGGTTCGTTGAACTGGTTGATCAGCTTACTGCCTATGGCAATACTGCTGACCCAATGCATTACACTCTCTGTTTTATTGATGGTCTTCGAGATGACATTGAAACTGCTGTTACACTTTAAAGACCTTCTAATTGGGATACTGCTTGTGTGCTTGCCCGTTTGCAGGAGGAGGTTTCGGAATCTGTCAAGAAGAGGGAATTCAAAAAAGGGGACAACAATTTCCCAACAAAACATTACTTCAAGTCCGCGCTTCCTCTTCCACATCCACCAGCCAAGAGTGATAAGCAATTTGTTCATTCTTCTGAGGAAAAAGTGCAAGTGGAATCTGGCAAGCTTACAAGTACTGATGACAAATGGGCTGCTCTGAAATCATATAGAAGAGCCCAGGGATTGTGCATCAAGTGTGCCGCTAAGTGGTCTCGAGATCACAAATGCTCTCCCTCTATTCAACTGCATGTTCTACAAGAGGTCATGGATTTATTCTGCTTGGAGGACTCTGATTTAGTATTGGCAACACACCAGGGTACCAGCTCTGAACAGTTATTCATGACTCTTTCTGTGGCGGCAGTTTCTGGAACTTGCTCTCCTAGTACTGTGTGCATGAGTGGTTCTATACAGGGGCAAGAGGTGAAGATTTTGATAGATTCGGGAAGTTCCCACACCTTTGTCAGTGAAATGGTTGCTAAACAGTTGATAGGCATTGAGAAGGTGTCTACTCCATTAAAAGTTCAAGTGGCCAATGGATCGGTTCTCTCTTGTGTTGATCAGTTTCCTTCTACCAGATGAAGTGTTCAAAATGTGGAGTTTACATCTGACCTCAAAGTACTTCCACTGTCTTTTTATGATATGATCTTAGGTCTGGATTGGTTGGAAAAATTCAGTCCCATGCAAGTGGATTGGAAGCACAAATGGTTATCTATTCCATATCAAGGATCTGATGTTACTCTGTATGGAGTTCTTCCCACACTTCCTGAAGGCTCAATCTTACATCTCTGCAATGTTGAAATATCAGTTGACTCAGAACCCACAGCACTGATCCCTCCTGCAATTCAGCAGTTGATTGAAGACTTTGCTGATCTATTTGAGGTACCTCATGAGCTTCCACCTACAAGAGATTGTGACAATGCTATCCCATTGGTTCCAGGAGCTGCTCCATTTAGTGTTCGGTGGTACCGATTTGCCCCACATCTCAAGGATGAGATAGAGAAACAAGTGCAGGAAATGTTACAGTCTGGCCTAATTCAGAAGAGCTCTAGTCCCTTCTCTTCTTCAGTTCTGCTAGTCAAAAAGAAAGATGGAACCTAGAGGTTTTGTGTGGACTATAGAAGACTTAATGCTATTACAGTCAAGGGCAAGTACCCAGTCCCCATTATTGATGAATTCTTGGATGAACTCACTAACGCCAGTTGGTTTTCAAACTTAGATTTGAGATCACGATTCCATCAAATCAGGCTTAAGCCAGGGGAAGAATATAAAACAACATTTCAAACACACTATGGTCAGTATGAATTTAGGGTGATGCCATTTGGATTGACTGGTGCACCAGATTCCTTTCAAGATGCCATGAATACAACATTATCACCTTACTTAAGAAAATTTGTGTTAGTATTCTTTGATGACATCCTTATTTACAGCAGAAGTTTTGAGGAGCATGTGGAACATGTTAGGATGGTTTTTGAGCTACTGGCCAAAGATCAGTGGAAGATTAAGCTTAGTATAAATGTGCTTTTGCCAGAAGAGAAATATCTTACTTGGGTCATATAATCAGTGAAAAAGGTGTGGCCACAGATCCTAATAAACTTTCTGCAATTTCTTCATGGCCATCTCCCACTTCTGTCAAAGACCTTAGAAGTTTTCTTGGTCTAGCTGGGTATTATAGAAAATTTGTCAAACACTTTGGCATCATAAGTAAGCCTCTGACAAATCTTCTGAAGAAGAGTCCTTATTTGTTTGGACTCCAGAACATGAGCATTCCTTTTCAGCATTGAAAACTGCTTTGTGTCAGTCCCCAGTTCTTGCCTTACCTGACTTCTCTAAGCAGTTTGCTATGAAACAGATGCCTGTGGTGTTGGTATTGGGGCAGTCTTGCTACAGGGTAACCACCCTTTGGCATTTTTGAGTAGAGCATTAGGCCCTAAATCCCAGGGGCTGTCTACATATGAGAAAGAGTACATGGCCATATTACTGGCTATTCAATAGTGAAGACAATATTTGCAACAGGGAGAGTTTCTTATATACACTGATCAGAAAAGCTTGGCACAACTCAATGAACAAAGATTGCATACTCAGTGGCAGCAGAAAGTGTTTACAAAGTTGTTAGGCCTCAATTACAAAATTATTTACAAGAAAGGGGTGGATAATGGTGTGGCTGATGCTCTTTCAAGAAAACCTTCTCATACTGCTTCTTGCAATTCACTTTCCTGCTCTTCTCCTCAGTGGATGTCTCTTGTTCAAGATGGCTACCTCACTGATGACCAAGCAACTGCTATGATTGCCAAGCTTTCAATTGACCCCAATGCTATACCACATTATACATTAAAAGCAGGTATACTTTACTACAAAAATAGAATTTGGGTGGGAGCAAATACTGTTTTGCAATAGAAATTACTTCATGCTTGCCATGATAGTGCTGTAGGAGGCCACTCTGGCATTCTTGTCACTTATATGAGACTTAAAAAGCTGTTTACCTGGACTGGAATGAAAAAGGCAGTTAGGAATTATGTCAAATGGTGTGTTACTTGCCAACAGGCTAAACCAGACAGGAGCAAGCTCCCAGGTTTACTTCAGCCTTTAGTTGTTCCATTTGGTGCATGGCAGGTTATTTCTATTGATTTTGTGGAAGGTCTACCTACTTCTGGTAAAGCAAACTGTATCCTAGTAGTGGTGGATTCTTTTACTAAATATGGTCACTTCATCCTGCTCCACCATCCATTTACTGCTGCTGGTGTTGCTAAGCTGTTTCTGCAACATATTTATAGATTGCATGGTCTGCCAGTGGCTATCATTTCTGACAGGGATAGAATTTTCACTAGTACCTTTTGGAAGGAACTGTTCAGATTGGCAGGAATGGAGTTACACATGAGCTCCAGTTATCATCCACAGTCTAATGGCCAGATAGAGAGACTTAATCAGACCATGGAAACCACCTTGAGGTGCTTTTGTAATGCTTGCCCAGCCAAGTGGTCCAATTGGATTCCTCTGGCAGAGTATTGGTACAACACTAGTCCACATTATGCTATTGGAAGATCTCCCTTTGAAGCTTTATAAGGCTATTCTCCTAGGCACATTGAAATCACTGACAAGGATTGTCCTACTCCTGACCTTTCAGTCTGGCTCCAAGAAAGGCAGGTCATGAACAACCTCATCCACCAACATCTGTTGCGAGCTAAACACAGAATGAAAAGACAAGCTGATAAGAAGAGGTCCGAGCGTGTCTTCCAGGTGGGGGAGTATGTTTCCTCAAACTCCAACCATATGTTCAATCTTCTTTAGCTCCTCGTTCCAACATGAAGCTGGCATTCAAATACTTTGGGCCTTACAAGATCATTGCTCGGATTGGTCTGGTGGCATATAAGCTTGAGCGGCCAGTTCATTCTACAATCCATCCTGTTTTCCACGTCTCACAGTTGAAGAAGGCAATTGTTATTCCTGATCAGGTAATATAACACCACCTATCCCTGATGATGTTGATCTCCTGCGTGTTCCGAAAAGAATTCTGCAGACACGTACTACTACAGTGGGTTCTCGTGTTGTTGATCAAGCACTGATTAAGTGGACTAATTGGCCAGACTCAATGGCCACTTGGGAAGACCTGGTACCTCTGAAGCAAAGGTTTCCTTCTTCAGCTGCTTGGGGGCAAGCAACAGCTCAAGGGAGGGGGAATGCTAGGGACGTTGATGGGCCTCGGCAATCGTCAAGACCCAAGATTCCTAACAAGAAGTTCATGGGCCCGAACTGGGTCAATCTGCTTGCACGCGTTTAATGGGCCTCGGCCTTGTAAGCTCCTGCTATAAGAGTGTGAGGGTGCCATGAAAGAAGGCATCGAAAAATAAACCTATAAACTCGAATTCTGAATCTAAGCTGCCCTCTGCCTACCAATTCTGTTCCTCTCTGCTCTTCTACTTCCTCTCTATCTTCCCGATTGCTAACAGTATAGCACAATAAAACTCTAAAAGTGACCTTCTTGATTAAGGCTACAAGTCATAATCTGTAGGTTCAGTAAGATGGGTGTCTAGAAGATAATTGACTTAATAGAACTTCATTTGAAGTCAGATGAAAAAACTTTTATATGAAAATGAAGTGAGATTAAAAAAACTTTATATGAAGGGCCTGTTTAGATTCGGTGAAAAACTTTGCGAAATATACTGTAGTAATTTTAAAACAAAGATTAGGAGGATTAAATATGATCTAATTATAAAACTAATTACACAGATGGACGGGAAATTGCTAGATGAATCTATTAAGCCTAATTAATCCATCATTAGATATTGTTTACTGTAGCACGACATTGTCTAATCATGATCTAATTAGGCTTAATAGATTCGTCTCACAATTTCACCGGGGTTATGGAATGGATTTTGTCAGTTATCCACATTTAATACTCCTAATTAGTATCCAAACATTCAAATTACTGTAATGATGAAAAAGTTGGCAAAACTAAACAGGCCCGAAATGTAGACCTCTAGGAAACTCCAACACTGTAGTTGCCAACACGACAATAATTGAAGCCATGTGAGAGTGGAAAAGAACAATTATCCTAACTTAAACAATTGTCAATGCTATACAAGGCAATAAAGTTGTTATCCAAATATCGAGATGTCAGGGGTTCAAATGCTAGTGCATGAAAAATAGGTTAGTAATGTTGCGCAGCCCGTTAACGTATACTCCCTCCGTATTGAAATAGAAGTCGTTTTGGACAAGATTTTAGTCAAACATTGGGAACATAAATCACGAATAACTTTTAATTCGTTGAGTTTGGAAATGTGAAAACCATATGAATAGGTTTGTCTTGAAAAGTATTTTTATAAAAGTATAAATATATTATATTTTAATAAATATTTTTAGAAAAATAATAAGTCAAAGTTACATTTTGGAGACTGTGTCGTTGTCCAAAATGACTTCTATTTCAATACGGAGGGAATAAATAATAAGAGCATCTTGACCATCGCTGGAAATACCACTGATTTCTGTATTCGAAGCAGGTGTTTCATATTTTTTTGAACGAACAGAGCACAGATTGTGCTCGTTTCTATTAATATAGAAGAGAAGCTGGTGTTTCATATTATAATTTCGCTACCTAGCTAGGTTGTAAAATCAGGTACCATTCAAAGGATTTAAAAACCAAAAATAAGAAAAGGAATGAGGCGCAAGCTACGTCAGGTGGTGATACACATACCTCTTGTCATGTAGGAATTTTCTCAGTTCCTCGGCGAATTCTTGTACATCCCATGTTGCCGTGTCAACCTTTTTATTGTTTTCATCAAGTTGCTCTAGAATCTTCTTGAAAGTCCTAGCCAGATTAGGATTGCGGCCGACAGAAACAAAAGCGCAGTAATCGAAGTGCCTAGTTTTAAGCCTGTCATGGACCGTTTTGGCGAGGGTTGTCTTCCCTAACCCTGGCAAGCCCGTAATACTTATGATCTTGAGCTTCTGGCTAGATGCATGGCTTTCTGTCAACCTCCTAATTAGCTCGTCCCTTGCCTCCTCGATGCCAACGAGCTCCGCCTCATTCTTGTACAGATTGAGCACGCGAGGATCAATTCTGGTGTTTGCGGCAGGATTGGCTGCAGTGCCTTCGAACTTCCACCTGATGCGTAGATCACTCAGCTCTTTGGAGCGACTCTTGATGTCTTTGATCTTATTGGAGATCTGATGGCGATCCTTGACCTCCCTCAACTTCTTGGTGACCTTACTTGCGATGTTCTTGAAGATCTTTGTAGAGCTGGAGTCGGTGGCAGAAGGCTTGGAGCCCATGATGCGGACCATGAAGGCGTCGGTGGCGTCTTCCATGTCGTAGGACAGCTCCTGGACTTGGCGAGCCCAGAACTTGTCCATCTCGTCAAGCTGATCTGGCGGCACGCACGACACCTTGACAAGCACGTTGTGCATCATCATCAGCTCCATGGAGAGAGATTTGATGTCAGCTACAAGGCCGCTCTGCAAGACGTACTCGTCCTTGAGCAGTTTGGCCAGATTGGTGGCGAGGCCTGCCATGGCACTCAGGGCAAGCTCCATACTCAGCTTTGATTGGACTCCCAGGGACACTCTCTCGCTCTCACTACCAGAGAACTCTCTATCCATCCTCCCTAATCGGTCACGGTTGGATTGGACCCGGTACCAATGGAAGCATTGGTACCGGGTCCAATCCCCAATAATTCTGCGCGCTCATTGGTACCGGGTGGTGGCACCACCCGGTACCTATGAGGCAACATTGGTACCGGGTGGTGTCACCACCCGGTACCAATGAGCCTCGGGGCCTTTGGTACCGGTTGGTGACCACCAACCGGTACCAAAGGGGCCCTGCGTATAAAGGGGCCTTCTTCCTCCCCCAGCCCGAGCCATGGCTCATTTCTTCATCCTCCATTGAGCTCGGGTTGGGGGAGCTCATGCCCGATTTTTTCATAACTTTTGGAGATTTTGCAAACCAAGTCCGCTAGAAGGTTAGCAACTTCATCCTCTCTCTTTTGACGTTTAGTATGGTCTATTTCATGCTCTATGTTTTGAGTAATTTGTGTTTTGTGGAATGGATTGAAATAAGAGATTTTAGATTGAATCTTCATTTTATTTATGAATTTGTAATAGAGAATCAATATATAGTTAGTTGTTGCATGTGTGGAGATGATGCACCAATTTTTAGACATTGTTTAGATTTTTGGATTATTTGTAGAAACTTTAAATGATTTTCATATTTATGCTTATTATGATTTTTAGATATTAGAAATGATATTCATATTTAGGGTTATTAGGATTTTTAGAGATTATAAATGAAATTCATATTTAGGCTTATTACGAAATTTAGAATTACATCTTTTTAGAGGCTTCAATGACGTTGATATTTAGGGTTATTAGGATTTTTTGAGATTATAAATGATATTCTTATTTAGTTAGATTTTAAATTCAATTTTACTTCTCATGGTTGTCAATAGAAAATATAATTTTACTTCTAGTTATTTGAGAATGCATGAGACCTAGGAATAATGGATAGTTTTTTCGTAATATACTAATATGTTATGTCAAAATTAAAAAAAATCAAGTGTTCTAGAATCAACATGGATACTGCCGCTGGAGGAAGTGGTGATGATGGTAGGGGTAATCATCGTTCCTCTGCTGGCAAGGGGAAAACCACCGTCAGCCCTCAACCGAAGCCAAAGAAAAAAGGAGCGTTGCATAGAGCAATGGTTCGATATTTGCAAGGGAAGCATGAAGATGATGTTGCGGCAGGCTTAGAACCTCCGTTTGATGGTCGTTATGCTCCACCGCCAGTTGCGGGTCAAACAACTCCACCTCCAGACCCAAAGAATACGCCCAAAGATGCTTAAATACCACCGCCTGTCATAATGTGATCTATGTCTGTATTTTTTTTCAAATTAATAAGTTTTCCCAAGCAAGAACAAAACCTACGTACGATTTGTAATTTAATTTCTGCGCGTGTCTTTAGAAATACATCTTTTTGGTGGCATCAAATGATGTTGATGTTTACGGTTATTAAGATTTTTAGAGATTATATATGATATTCTTATTTAGGTTTATTACGAACTTTAGAAATTGGGGATGAATTTTTCATTGTATTTTGTGAATAGATGAATCGGCAATGGATGTACAACGCGGATAGACGCTCATCTGACTTCATTAATGGCGTTCATCAATTCCTCGACGCGGCAGAGGCTAACTCGACCTCGGGTTTTATATGCTGTCCATGCAAGGTCTGTGAGAATAAGAAGGATTATCACATCTCGAAGAAGGTGGTCCACACACACTTGCTTATGAGTGGTTTCATGCCTAACTATATCTGTTGGACCAAACACGGCGAAGCGGGGATATTCTTTGAAGAAGGTGATGAAGAAGGTGACGACAACATCCCGGACTTTGCACAATACGGTGCCTTTGCAGATGATACGGCAATGGGCGAGGGTGAAGCAGTTGCAGAGGATGAGGATGATGACACCTTAGGTGGCATGATCCGTGATGAAGAGAAAGACTGCGAAAGTGCGAAAGAGCGGGAGAAGATGAACCGTTTGTTGGAGGACCACAAAACATTGTTGTACCCAGATTGCAAAGAGGACCAGAAAAAATTGGGTACCACCCTGGAACTGTTGCAATGGAAGGCAACTAATGGCTTGTCTGACAAAGGTTTTGGAGAGATATTGAAAATGATAAAGAAGATGCTTCCAGAGGGCAACATATTGCCTGAAACAACATACGAAGCAAGAAAAATCGTTTGCCCTCTAGGACTGGAAGTACAAAAGATACACGCATGTCCCAAAGATTGTATCCTTTATCGGGGCAAGTCGTACGAATCTTTGGACGCCTGTCCGGTTTACAATTGCTCGCGGTATAAAATCAGGCGAGACGACCCTGGTGATGTTGAGGGAGAGGCCCCCAAGAAAAGAGTCCCTGCCAAGGTGATGTGGTATTTCCCTATAATACAACGTCTGAAGCGCTTGTTCAGAAACAAAGAACATGCTAAATTGCTGAGGTGGCACAAAGAGGATCGGAGGGAAGACAATATGTTGAGACACCCCGCTGATGGGTCGCAATGGAGAAAAATCGACAGAGCGTTCCCAGACTTCGCAGAAGATGCAAGGAACATAAGATTTGGTTTGAGTACGGATGGCATGAATCCTTTCGGTGATATGAGCAGTAGCCACAGCACTTGGCCCTTGACTCTTTGTATGTACAACCTTCCTCCGTGGATGTGCATGAAGCGGAAGTTCATTATGATGCCAGTGCTAATCCAAGGGCCAAAACAGCCTGGCAACGACATTGATGTGTATCTAAGGCCACTGATTGAGGAACTTTTGTTGTTGTGGGGCAAAGATGGTGTAAAGGCGTGGGATGAGCACAAGCAAGAGGAATTTAACCTAAGAGCATTACTGTTTGTGACCATCAATGATTGGCCTGCACTTGGTAACCTGTTGGGACAGTCAAACAAGGGATACAAAGCATGCACACATTGCCTAGAACACACCGACTGCATTTATCTGAAACATTGTAGAAAGTGTGTGTATATGGGCCATCGTCGATTCCTTTCTGAGAAACATCCGCTGAGAAAGAAAGGAAAGCATTTTGAGGCGGAAGGTCGTAGCAAACCAAGGCATCGGGATGGAAAATATGTATTTGCTATGGTAAAAGATGTGAAGGTGTCTTTGGGAAGGGACCTGGCAGCCAGCCAGCGGCAAGTGAAAATGGAAAGGCGCCCATGTGGAAGAAAAAGTCAATATTCTGGGACCTACCATATTGGGAGGTCTTAGATGTACGCCACGCAATTGATGTGATGCACCTGACGAAAAATCTTTGCGTAAACGTGCTAGGGTTCCTTGGTACTTACGGAAAGTCAAAGATACGCTTGAAGCACGACAGGACCTGAAACGTATGAAACAACGAGATCCCCTGCATCCTGAGAAAAGAGAGAAAGGGCGTTGGAACTTGCGTCCTGCTAGCTACACTCTAAGCAAGGAGGAGAAGACCAGCATGTTTGATTGCTTGAACAGTATTAAGGTCCCGTCCGGTTACTCATCGAATGTAAAGAGTCTGATAAATATGAAAGAGAAGAAATTCGTACACCTCAAGTCCCATGACTGCCATGTGCTGCTCACACAATTGCTTCCGGTGGCGCTGAGGGAATTCTACCCGTTAATGTCCGAACAACTATTGTGAAGCTATGCGCCTTTCTCAATGCAATCGACCAGAAGGCAATCGATCCCACTAATCTGCAAAGCTGCAGGATGATGTGGCCCAAAGCCTTGTCAGCCTTGAGATGATATTTCCTCCGTCTTTCTTTAATATTATGACGCATCTCCTGGTCCATGTTGTCAAAGAGATTGGTATTCTTGGTCCTGTATTCCTACACAATATGTATCCTTTTGAGAGGCTCATGGCTATTCTAAAGAAATATGTTCGTAACCGTTCTCTTCCAGAAGGATGCATCGCCAAGGGATACAGAACAGATGAGGTCATTGAGTTCTGTGTTGACTATATCCCCGAACTGAAACCGATTGGGCTACCTGAGTCACGCCATGAGGGGAGACTACTTGGAAAGGGCACGTTAGGAAGGAAACAAACAAGGTGTAGCGACTACGATTTATTCATGAAAGCCCATTACACTGTATTGCAGTCGTCAACCATGGTGGCTCCTTACATCGAGGAGCACAAGACTATAATATGCTACCAAAATCCAAGAAAGTCTGAGAAGTGGATTACACGCCATCACATAGAAACTTTCGCTGGTTGGTTGCGACAAAAGCACATGGGTAACGAGACAATACATACACAGCTGGCGTATTTGGCAAGGGGACCATCATCCTCATTCTTGACGTTCCAAGGCTATGACATAAATGGGTATACATTTTACACGAGAGCCCAAGACGACAAAAGCACCAACCAAAATAGTGGTGTCTGTATAGATGCCTATGACAACAAAGGGAACAGGGACTCATATTATGGCCAGGTAGAGGAGATCTGGGAACTAGATTATGGACTTTTGAAAATACCACTTTTTCGGTGCAAATGGGTGAAACTTACAAGTGGAGGTGTTACTATAGACCGCTACGGCATGACAACTGTGGATCTCAACAAAATTGGGTATGTAGACGAACCATTCGTGCTCGCCAAGGATGTGCATCAAGTGTTTTATGTGAAGGACATGTCTACCAAACCCAAGACGGGGACTCTGCAAACAAACAACTCCGAACTTGATCCAAAACGGCACATAGTTCTCACGGGAAAAAGAAAAATCGTGGGTGTCGAGGACGTCACCGATGAAGATGATTATAATAGGTGTGACGATGTGTCTCCGTTCAGTGTGGAGGATGACACAAGCATCCTGTTGGCCAATGAAGATGCTCCTTACGCTCGCAACGATCATAACGAAGGCACTCTTGTAAAGAAAACATTTATTGCTGTGCAAGCATAATGTTGTACTTATGTTGAAGCATGATCATGCTATGTAATTCTAATTATGTTGAAGCATTATGGTATGTAATGTTGGCCAAATTTTATTTTGTCTTATGCTTCTTGATAAGTATTTACTAGTTTTGTTAAATTGACTTGTAATATATTACGGTTTATTTTGGATAGTATCATGCCGAGACAGCGTCAGGCAGCTAGACGTGGTGGCTATGTTACTAATATGCCACCTACCATCCCGATTCGAGAGGCTCACGAGCCTGGATGGTCGACAACTCAACAAGTTGATCATGTCCCAATTCCCACACCTCAGCAACTTCGCTACAATATGGTAGAGTTATGATATTCCTCTGCAAGTTGCATTTGAATGTAATCACTATGTCACTGAGAATAGAAATTATTAATAATGCAGATCATTAATCCAATTACATGGCTAAAAGATGCAAACATCGGTCAATCAAGTCCTTTGGTATTAAGAGAAAATGTGACCGAAAATACTGTTAGGTTATGATCTCTGTTAGCATTCAACAAAATGCCACCCGTGACCCAAATCCTGGTGACATGGTTATTATCCACGTTCATTCTGGCGCGTGGCAGCAAGACCATGTGGCCTCGTGTGATGCTGTGAGGCAAGCATTAGCCAAATAGAAAGTCAAACTGGCCATGTTTTCCCGGACTACAGCTACTTCAAGTTGAAAGCTCTCGAGACGGGTGAGCCAGACGTGACACAGATGCCTAAAGGGATTAGTCCTTCATATGAATCGATTTATGTAAGTTAGTTTTATTTTTAGTTGTGTAATTATATTATAATTTATCTATCTTTATCTGTAACAATATGTTTTATTAATCTTATTGTAGGATGACTACTACTGTGGATTCATGCATGCGTGTTCTGGTCTACGTGCAGTCCTTTATCAAGTCCTTGGAAACTTAGGGTATGCACACACGACGCCAGGGCTTATCGAGTTAATGGTGGTTTCCAAGCTAATATAACCTTGAGTCATGCCAATGCTGCTGAGATCACAATTTATGGAGAGGTCTTGGATTCACGTTACAAGGCACAGGATAGTGCATACATATATGCACTTGATTATGTCGACAGGTTCCTAGGCATCGAGATTATCGATATAAATTATCCTTTCTATCTCATGAAGAAGCATGGCGTGCAGGGACCCTGATTATTGCTGTTCAAGTATAATGTTGTACTTATGTTGAAGCATGATGATGCTATGTAATTCTAATTATGTTGAAGCGTTATGATATGTAATGTAAACGAGTTAATATATATTACTAAATAGTAATATGAATCTAGAATAGTAAAGGAGTTAATATATAATACTAAATAGTAATATGAATCTAGAATAGTAAAAGAGTTAATATATATAAGAAATTAATACTTGTTAGTTGATGTATACTCTGTTATTTCATGTAGATATGTCAAACAATACATACAAAAGATTTAAATTTGAAATATTAAGTATAAAGGAATTAATTGAAAATACTAATAATACATACTATCAAACTAAATTTCAAATACTAAATAGTATATACTAAAAAGATAAAAATGGAAGAAAGAGTATATATACTAAAAAGATAAAAACGAAGAAAGATGTGGCGGGAAGCTAAATTGGGACCCCTTTGGTACCGGGTGATAAGACCACCCGGTACCAAAGGGCTGTGAAAATGGCGCCTAAATTGGCGCCCTACCACCCTTCGGTACCGGGTGATGTCACCACCCGGTACCGAAGGCCCTTTGGTACCGGGTGGTGACATCACCCGGTACCAAAGGGTGAAAGCTTTGGTACCGGGTGATGTCACCACCCGGTACCAAAGGGCCTTCGGTACCGGGTGGTGACATCACCCGGTACCGATGATGGAGGGCTATATATAGCGCCGCCCGCCCTTCTTCCCCACACTTAGTCGTTTCGCGAGATCGCCGCAGCCCCGGACGCCCGACGCCGCCGCCGCCCCGGACGCCCGACGCTGTCGCCGCCCC
>QPGU01000625.1:15135-52800 GCA_004135705.1 Alloteropsis semialata | reverse complement strand
CTTTTCCTGGTGTAGCCGACACACTAGCATGCATATCCTCATGTTGCATATGTGGTAAATTTTGTGTATAAACAGAAGATTCTACCAATTTACCAATATTTTCTAATCTACCCGCAAGTGAGCATACTAATTCTTCAGTATTTGAAAATGCAGCATTAAGCTCTTCATTAGATTTAAGAGTAGAAGTTTCAGGTGGGTGTACCGTTACTGGAGGAATTTTTTCCACCGTCTGATCCTTCATCACGAACGCCGGCATCATGAAGTCTTGAGTTCTTGTCACCTTGCCGTGGCGATCCTTCTTGAGCCCCATCAAGAATTGAGTCTTGAAGAATTCCTGGGCCGCTTCAAACTTCAGGCGTTCCTCCTCGCTGATCTCCTCAATGGAGGGAACAACGTTGTTATCCTTGTCAAGATCTGAAATAGATCCCATCTGGCTAGGTCCTGAACAATCGGTTATTAAAACCAAGATTTCCAGATTCCCCAGCGGAGTCGCCAAAAATGTGTTGACGCTTTTTCTGATCAACACACCGAACTTGCGCTAGAACGCGTGAGATCCGCAACGGATCGATCGACTGCAGAAGTCCCAGGCAAAACTGGTAAAACCGGTTTGTAGATCCGGTGAAACCGGTTCTACGGGGGCAGCTGCGTAGATCTAAGATCACCAGCCCGGGAGGGACCCCGTCAGGGCAGGTGCGCCTAGGGTTTCTCTGAGATCGGCAGGCCACTCAGAGTGCCGTAAATCGCCGTAGAGACGAAGAACGAACAGATTTAGGGTTGGAAAAGCTAGGGTTTGGAGATGACAAAAAAGTAAAGGTAATAAATGTTTTGATCGATTGGATAACCCTCAATCGGCCGTGACCCTTCATATTTATAGGGTGGGGAGGTCGTACCCCGCAAGAAAAGTCCTATTACAACTCGGATCTGTAAAAGAGTCCAATCCTACTAGGACTCGGGGAAAACCGGTTCCACCGGTTCCCTAAACCGGTTCCACCGGTTTGCCTTGTCGAACAGGCAACAGTGCTAAACCGGTTCCACCGGTTCGAGGATTCGGTTCCACCGGTTCTTCCTGCCTTGCTGTCCTTGTGCCAATTTTGATCGCCAACACTTTGAACATTTTTTGGTTAATCAAGTGCAAATAAGAGCTTTAGTTGCTGAAAACTGAATAAAAAATAATAAGGATACATATAAGACTCATCGTTCTAATGTTTATGTTGTTACTTATGATTCTAGTAGCTCGGACGATGATGAAGATGTGTATGTTGCTGAACTTGTGTGGCCTTCTAAAAATAAATCGTACACATGTCCATCTCTTAAGCCAATTCAAAAGAATCGGAAAGAAGAAGTGCGATTTACTTTTGATGTTTCCAAATGCGATCGTATTTTTGATGAATTATGAAATAATGGAAACATCAAGATGTCTCATGCTATTCCTTCACCTGAAGAGCTTCAAAGACGGGCATATTGCAAATTATATAATTTTTTTATATGCTACTAATGATTGCAATGTTTTCCATCGACATGTGCAATCGGTCTTGATTGAAGGACGTTTGACACTACATGAGATGCAGGTGGACAAAGCACCTTTCCCTGTCAATACCCTTGAGATGCAACCTCCTAAAGTTCTGGTTCGGCCACATCAAGTCGAATCAACTAAAGGAAAAAATATTGCTGTGGGTGATGAGAAGCCAAAGCCCAAAAATTTGAAGAAAAAATCAATTGTCAGGGAAGTGGTGTGTGAGAAGACCCCCAATGGCAGAGAAACTTTCAAAATCACTGCAAGAGTCACAGATCTCGAGGGGCAAGGATCGTCAAAGGGACCGTTTGAGCCTGTACAGGACAAACCGGTTCCACCGGTTTTGGAAACCGGTTTAACCGGTTTTGGTCAGGGGCGCCCATAAATACTAAAGCCTAAGTGTCCTGAGATTGGAACCTGGAAAATCAATGTGGCCAAGGATCAGGGTAAAGTTGCAAAACCAAAGCCGACCTTTGACCAGTTATTTTCCAAATATGCTAATCAAAGGCCAGTTGATGAGGATTGGCCGGCAAAAAAGAGAAAGAGATCACCTATGCGTCAAGAAAAACTAATTTCGCCTCCAAGGGCAAATAATAGGCAAAAGGGTGATGGTGCTAGCTTTTATCCCCAACAGAACCAATATCAAAACATGCCATGGATGCCTTCGTATTATAATGCTCCATATCCGGCGTGGGATTACAATAGGATGCACATGCCTTATTACCCTATGCAGTATCCTCCTTTTCATCCAGGATGGGGTAATGACAAAGTGTCAGCACGTGAGAGGTTGGTGGATAACCGTTTGGCTCCTCGTCGATCAGGTTGGGACGTGCCACCCAAAATCGGTGGAACCGGTTCTCAAAACTGGTGGAACCGGTTCCTCAGGAAAAGTGGGCATCTCCTCCCAAGCAAGTTTATCAGCCTAAGAAGGTGGAGAAAGTTGTTCAGAAGATGGATGTCGACCAGGAAAGGACTACAGTTGCTGATGTGATTTAGATTGGTGACTTCCAAGTGAATATAAAGGACGATGACAAGATGCCAATGATAATTGGTGATGAAGCTAAGCCATTAGTCCAGGAGGATGTTGCTACAGAGCCTGATGTGGGTAAGAAGGCTGAATTGATAAATCTAAATACCTCATGCCAAGATGGTGTCCTCCATGTTTGACACGCACACAAAAGAGGAAGTTACAGTGGTTTTATTTTCAAGAACAGAAGGAGAAGGAGCTAGAGAAGCAGAGGGAGGAGCACTTCAACAAGTACAGGCCCATGATTCCTCTAGGCAAGGGGTGGAAGAAGATTGAAGCTCCAGGGCAAAATCCGGTGGAACCGGATTCCAAACCGGTGGAACCAGTTCTACCCCCGTCGGTATCTGCAGCCGTGATAGAACCGGAGGAACCGGTTCTAAAACCGAAGAAACCGGTTTCTGCTGATCCAGGTCCATCTTGTATTGCTTCTGAAATTTCTGTCACTTGTACATTTGATCAGAGGCTGTCATCGGATTCCCAGAATATGGACGATGAACAGCTAGTTGATTATGGGTCGTCACCTGAACATATGAATGTTGATGCTAATGTGGTGCACTTATCTTTGGATTATTATGTTATTCCGGAGGATGAGTTGGCTCATCTAGACTTTGGCCCAAAAGAAGCTATATTTAAAAGGCCAAAGGATTCTGAAAATCATCTGAAGGCGCTGTACATGAAGGGACATGTCAATGGGAAGCCAGTTTCGAGGATGCTTGTTGATATTGGGGCAATTGTCAATTTGATGCCCTATTCTATGTTCAAGAAGCTTGGTGAATTAGATGATGAGCTGATCAAGACCAAAATGACTATCAGTAGGTGTGGGAGGAGGCGAGCCTATGAGTGCTAAGGGCATTGCTTCTATGGAGCTCACCATTGGGAGCAAGGCGTTGGCTACTGCTTTCTTCGTTGCCGAGACCCAAGGTAACTTCAATTTAATATTGGGTCATGATTGGATTCATGCAAATAGATGTGTACCTTCTAGTTTGCATCAATTTCTCATTCAATGGGTTGACGAAGATATTGAGGTTGTACATGGAGACACATCGGCTTGTGTTGCAGTGGCTGATGGTTCTACCATGTCTATGCACGATTGTGTCAAGTGCTTGACAGGTTTAGACATTTCTGACTATGAGATGATCAGTTGTACTAGAGATGGCTTTGTGCCTGCTGTTCTAAAGCCGGTTGAGTATCGGCTAAACCATTTGTTGTGAATCAATGAATAATTCAGAATGGTTGCAGCAGAGACTTGAGCACTACCGGGCACAAAAGAACGATATATGTGAGGCCATTGAAGACTTTGATGACATGAGTAAATTAGGACAAGGCTTTACGTCGGCTGATCCTTTAGAGGAAATTGATATTGGTGATGGCACTATACCTAGGCCGATGTTTGTAAATAAAAATTTGAAAGCTGATTATAAAGCTGAATTAATCAAGCTATTGAAAGAGTATGTTGATTGTTTTGCATGGAATTATCAAGAGATGCCTGGTTTAAGCCGCGAGTTAGTTGAACATCGGCTGCTTATTAAACCTGGTTTTAGGCCTTTTAAACAAACTGCTAGGCGTTTCAATCCTAATATGTATTACCGGATTAAAGAAGAAATTAATCGGTTGTTGGATGCAAATTTTATTAGGCCTTGTCGTTATGCTGAATGGTTATCTAATATTGTGCCAGTTGAGAAGGATTCTGGTAAGCTTAGAGTTTGCATTGATTTTAGAAATGTTAATAGAGCTACTCCTAAAGATGAATATCCTATGCCTATAGCCGACATGCTTATTAATGATGCTTCTGGACATAAAGTTATTAGTTTTCTTGATGGTAATGCTGGTTACAATCAAATATTCATGGCCGAAGAGGATATATCCAAAACGGCTTTCATATGTCCAGGTTTTGTTGGTTTGTTTGAGTGGGTAGCCATGACCTTTGGTTTAAAAAAAATACTGGTGCTACTTATCAAAGGTCAATAAATTTAATTTTTCATAATTTACTTGGCTTAATCATAGAAGTTTATATCGATGATATTGTTGTTAAATCGGCTGGTTTAAAACCTCATTTAGCTGATTTAAGGTTTGCTTTTGAGAGAATGCGTCGATATGGATTAAAGATGAACCCACTTAAATGTGCATTTGGTGTGTCGGCTGGAAAGTTTCTAGGCTTTATTATTCATGAAAATGGCATAGAGATAGATCCTAAGAAGATTGATATTATCAAGAAGATTAAAGCTCCTACATGCAAGAAAAATTTGCAGAAATTCCTAGGCAAGGTGAATTACTTGAGGAGATTTATTTGCAATTTGTCTGGGAAGGTCAATGCTTTTACTCCTATTCTTCGGTTAAAAGATGAAGCCGAATTTACTTGGAGGGCAAAACAGCAAGAAGCCTTTGAAAAGATTAAATATTACTTGTCTTCGTCGCCGGTCATGAAAGCTCCTAGGAGAGGATTTCCATTCAAATTATATGTGGCTGCTGAAGATCAAGTAATTGGGGCTGTTTTGACTCAAGAAACCGAAGGAAAAGAACATATTATTACCTATGCAAGTCGTCGACTATTGGATGCCGAAACGAGGTATATATTTATTGAAAAGCTTTGTTTATCATTATATTATGCTTGTACCAAGATGAGGCATTATTTATTATCCAATACTTGCATAGTGGCTTGTCAAACCGATATCATTAAATATATGTTACATAGACCAATTTTAAGTGGGAGAATTGGTAAATGGGCATATGCACTTATTGAATATGATTTGGCTTGTGAACCTTTGAAGTCTATGAAAGGCCAAATTATTGCTGATTTTATTGTTGAGCATAGCATTAATGATAATGATTTAGATATCGGTTATATTACTTTTACTCCATGGAAATTGCATTTTGATGGATCGGTTTGTAAGAGCGGTTGTGGTATTGGTATTGTTTTTATATCACCAAGTGGTGCTGAATTCGAGGCTCTTCACTGATTAGAAAATGATTGTACTAATAATCTAGCCGAATATGAAGCTCTATTGTTCGGACTAGAAATTTCGCATAACATGGGAGTAAAACATGTAGAAGCATTTGGTGATTCTCTACAGTAAGTTAATAAGGTGTACCAATACTTTGATGGATTTTTAAATGCATATCTTGATAAATGCTTAGACATGATTGCTCAATTTGATGAATTCTTTATTTATCATGTTTCAAGAGATGAGAATCCAAGGGCAAATGCTCTGGCTCAGCAAGCGTCTGGCTATGATATTCAGAAAAAAAAATTTTATGAAAGAAAGCCGACACTTTGTATAGTCGAGTCCTCTGCCCAGGAAAAACCGGTTTCACCGGACTCAGAAACCGGTGCCACCGGAAATTCTGGTAAAACCGCTTCCAGAATCGGTGAAACCGGTTCGTCCGCTGACAGTAGCACTTCGGCCAATCGGCAGTCTAAAATTGATAAGGACGAAGTTGCTGATTGGAGAATACCCATTATTGAATATTTGCAGAATCCTAGTCATAAAGTTGACAGAAAAGTCCGACGGTGGGCATTTAAATTTACTTTGGTTGATGGTGAATTGTATCGTCGGACAGCTGAGGATTTATTATTGAAATGTTTGGATTCTGATCAAGCTAAGGTTGCAATGGGTGAAGTTCATGAAGGAATTTGTGGTACACATCAATCGGCTCCTAAGATGAAGTGGCTTTTGAGAAGAGCTTATTTTTATTGGCCTAATATGATAGCTGATTGCTTTCGATACTACAAAGGTTGTGAAGAGTGTCAGAGGTTTGGAAATATTCAGATGGTTCCAGCAGCTTTATTACACCCTATTATCAAACCTTGGCCTTTTCGAGGATGGGGATTGGATTTTGTTGGACAGATTCATCCTCCTTCATCAAAGAGACATCGCTTCGTGTTAGTGGCTACTCATTATTTTACAAAGTGGACCGAAGCTGTACCTTTGAAGAATATGACACATCGGGAGGTAATTGAGTTTATTATTGAACATATTATCCATAGATTTGGCATTCCACAAACTTTGACTACTGATCAAGGTACTTCAATTATATCAAAGGAAGTTCATGAGTTTGATGATATGTATGGTGTTAAATTGCTCAATTCATCTTCGTACTATGCTCAGGCTAATGGTCAAGCTGAGTCTAGTAATAAGATCTTGATCAAGTTAATTAAAAAAAATAGAGGAGAATCCTAGGAGGTGGCATGAGGTTTTATCTGAAGCTTTGTGGGCTCATCGTATATCTAGACATGGTGCTACTAAGTTTACCCCTTTTGAGCTTGTGTATGGTCAAGAAGCTATTTTACCTGTTGAAGTGAATTTGAATGATTATCGGTTGGCTAAGCAAAATAATCTTAATGCCGTTGATTATCATGATTTGATGATGGACAATATTGATGAGGTGACAGACAAGCGATTAAAGGCTTTGAAGGAAATTGAGAAGGATAAAATTCGAGTTCCTAAGGCTTACAACAAAAAGGTAAAACATAAATCTTTTCAGGTTGATGATCTGGTTTGGAAAACAATTCTACCTATAGGATCGAAGAGCAATAAATTTGGTAAATGGTCTCCAAGTTGGGAAGGTCCATACAAGGTGATTAAGGTCATCTTCGGTAATTCTTATATGGTGGAGACTTTGCAAGGTCAGCGACTGCCAAGAGCTCTCAATGGAAGGTATTTGAAGAAGTATTATCCAAGTATATGGCAAGAAGCTTAAATTATGTGGCCGATAATCTTGAATATCGCCCTTAGAATAAATGGCCGATGGATTTTTTTTAAACATCACCCTCAGGAATATTTTCTTGTGCTAAAGTGTTTTCTGGTACGCAAGCTTTACCAAAAAAATAGGGGGCATATATTGGCGATCAAAATTGGCACAAGACAGCAAGACAGGAAGAACCGGTGGAACCGGATTCTCAAACCGGTGGAACCGGTTTAGCTCACTATTGCCCATCTGACAGGGCAAACCGGTGGAACCGGTTTGGGAACCGGTGGAACCGGTTTCCAAGTCCTAGTAGGTTTGGACTCTTTTTGTAGATCTGAGTTGTAATAGGACTTTCCTTGAAGGGCATGACCTCCCCACCCTATAAATATGAAGGGCCACGGCCGATTGAGTATCAATCCAATTGATCAATAATTTTACTTTTTGTCATCTCTAAACCCTAGCTTTTCCAACCCTAATTGCTGTTCGTTCTTCGTCTCTACGGCGTTTGATGGCGTTCTGAGTAGCCTGCCGATCTCAGAGCAACCCTAGGCGCGCCTGCCCTGACAGGGTCCCTCCCGGGCCGGCGATCTTAGGTCTACGCAGCAACCCCTAAAGAACTGGTTTCACCGGATCCCGAAATCAGTTTCACCGATTTCGTCTGGGTGTTCTGCAGTCGATCGATCCATTGCGGATCCGCGCGTTCTAGCGCAATTCAGTGTGTTGACCGTAAAAGGCGTCAACAGTATGCACACGGCTGGATAAACTTCCATGCATACACGCAATACTTGCTTCTGCTTCCTCTGGACTCCTGTGCTTGCACGCATCTATAACTCTCGTGCATAGCCACGACACCAGACACACCACCTGCCCCTTGGCCAGATCATATGCAACAACAATAGGACCATGCATCTCCTAGCTGCACCCGCGTGCCCTTGAGGCCTCACGTCCAAGGCCCACACGCATCTGTGCGCTAGCGAAACATTGCAAAACCACCGCATGTCCTCCTCCTTGCCGTAGCATATGCAGCTTTCCAATCACGTAACCCAAGAACAAGCCATCTCTATCAACATGCTAAGTCCACACCATGGCTTTCGCCATCGAAGCCGCCGCCATTGTTCGCGATGTCTTCCGGCGCACCGTTGAACTTTGGCCGCCACGTCTGGCTAGCCCCTATCGAACAGCAGCCAAACAGATCTATCAGCCCCGATCTCCACGTCTGGACATATCCCACTGATGTCTTGCTCGTTAGATGGTTCGAGCCTCCCACTCGAAGTGTCCAACTCCACCGATCGAATCGTCGATCGCCACCATGCTCCACCTCGCACCGTGTCCCTCCGTGGACATTGTGCGACTCCGCCGCCGTGGAACATACCCATCACGCCTCCACGTGGATCTTCTCCATGAAACTAGCTCTGATACCACTTGTTAGAATAATAGCGTGGAAGCAATAACCCCAAGAACGCATAACCAAATCACAGGATCACACGAACGAGAACGACACCGAGACACGATGTTTTTTAATGAGGTTCGACCATGTGCCTACATTCTCAGGGCATGACTACAGGCGCTCCTCCCCACAAACAACAGCTACAGCGAAATTTGGCCCAGCCCGCTATCCCCACGGGCGAGCGCCCCATCAAGCCCAGGTCCACCGGAGCCGACAACAACCAAGGTCTCGGGCCTAACTCAACCCAAAAGACTAGCCTGAGAGGTGAGGACTGCCCTTCTTATATGTTGTGCTCCACCACCGTCAACTTCCGATGTGGGACTAAACCTAACAATCTCTCCCGTCACACATCGAGCCCAATTCTTCCATCACACACCACATGTGATCTCCCAAAAAACGTTATCCCAGGCCCCGAGTCAAACTCTCTAGTCACACACAACCCGTGTGACCCTCTAGAGACGTTCACGGGTTTGACCCTCCCAAAAGATCTTCCAAGGTTTTCGACCATCGGCTTTGATACCACTTGTTAGAGTGCGCAGCGGAATCCAGCCCACCCCACTATCCCCATGGGCCAGCGCCTCATCAAGCCCAGGTCCACCGAAGCCTACAACAGCTAAGGCCTCGGGCTTAACTCAACCCAAAAGACTAGCCTGATATGTGAGGACTGCCCTTCTTATATGTTGTGCTCCCCCACTGTCAACTTCCGATGTGGGACTAAACCTAACATGCCGCTGCTCTGCTTGCTCACGCTATGCTGCTACCTCTGATCTGCTCTGCTTGCCTGCTTTTACTACTGCGCGCTGCTTCTTGTGATTTGCTCGGAGAGAGAGGCCCGAGAGAGAGATTCGGTGGGAGAGAGAGAGAATTTGGTGGAGGCAGTAAATTCTCTGGTGCTTGTCTCGTGGAGAGAAAACAAGAGAGAGAAAGAGCCGAGGGAATTGAATCGGAGAGAGAGAAGGGCGCTGATGGATTTGAGAGATGGATTTTTGCTGCTGGTTCATGGAGAATTTCAGAGAGAGAAGAGAAGGTGCTTCGGTGGAGAAGAACAGAAGAGGGAGAAGAGGGAGGCGGCCGCAGTGAGGGAGATGGAGAGAAGAGAGAAAGGGTGGGACTTTTATAGGAAGTGACTAGGATTAGGGTTTGGGTTAGGCTAGTGGGTCTTTTAGATGGGCTCGATGATCGGAGACGCGCGTTATAAAAACTGTGTCCACATGGTCCAAATCAACAAGGAACGGCACAAGCTTTCCTCCCCTTGGGAGGGTCCCTACACCGTCTCTCAAGTTCTCCGACCTGGTGCGTACAAGCTACAGACTATCGACGATGGGAATTTCACCAATGCCTAGAACATCAAACAGCTACGTCGCTTCTATCCTTGAACCTTTGTCCATACTGTACATACTACTAGTACCTCTCACCAATCACTCACAAGTGACTTCCGACCCCTGCTGCACGGGGTCGAGCATCACTCGGGGGCTAGCCAGGGTCCCCTGGGTAATAAAGTTGCGCAGCAACCGACGCCTTCCTAGCCACGAGTAGGGGGAAGGGTGAATCGAAGCGGAGTGGGCTGGACGGCAGAAGGCCAAAATGCCCCGGTGGTAACGGCTTGGACGCTCACCAATCGCACCGCAGCCCACCCTATTCCATAATAAGCTCTACTTATCTACGTGAGGTGAAAGAAAAACTCAGATGCTGCCACAAACATAAAACAAAATCCAAAACGATAAACATAAGCTTCGCCGAGCCAGGGCCGCGGCCCGCTCGGCCAAAAGTTCATAGAAACACCTCGGGCGCCAAGGCCCGGGACACAGCAAACAAAAAACCTAAAGGGTTCACGACCTATCTTCCTGCTCTGTCTTTGCATCTAGCACTTGCGCATGGGGAGCCACCTCGTCCTCGATCGCCGATAGCTCGGTGTTCGAGTAGCCTGGCACAAAATATTCATCAAGATACTGCAGCCCGATGCCCATGTAGTATGAGCGGGTGATGACAAAGGCACGCTGCACACTGATGTACAGCGCGTCCGACGCCAAGCTCTGCACCCGGGTAGGGATGCGAGTTACCTTGGTCGGCAACGAGCTCGACCCCTCGCTCGACCTCATACCAAGTCGTCGAGCACGGTGCCGACGACGACGCGCAAGGAGTCGAAGTCGTTGCCCTTCCGCTTGTACTCGGCCTGAAGCTGACGCAGGTCGGCCTCGAGCCGGACAATCTTCGCCCGATCCTCCATCGCAGCGGTCGCCGGGGTACTACACGTGAACTCGGCCTCCTCCCAGGCCTTCTGCTCGGCGACCAGAGCCATGCGCGTGACCTCCAAGTCTCGGGTCCTATCAGCGGCGAGCTGAAAAGCGTCTTTGCGTTCGGCCTACGCCACGATGAGCTCCTTGGTGTGCTTGGCGCAGAGCCACGGCTGAATACTCCATCTCCCCTCACAGGCGGTCCCGCTCCTCTAACAACTAGCGACGGTCTTCGTCCCTTGAGTCCGTGTCTGTCTTCCACGCGGCGAGCACGTTCTGCGCCCGTGTCTCATCCTCCCTGGCATCCTGACACGCCTCCTGAGCCCACACATGGGCGTTGTCTGCTTCCCGACATGCGGTGGCTAACTGTACCGCGAGCGCCTCGCGCGCTTGCCTCCCCGCCGCAAGCCGGTCCCAGACATCCTTCTCCCGGCGAAGGAAGAGGGACTTGTCTCGGCTGCAATCCATCAAGGACTGCGAAGAAGACAACAGAGGTCAGATCCACCTCCAAGAAGAGACACAAAACGCGGAAATACGAGACGAGACTTACCACACTGGCGGGGATGACCACGTTCTCGAGTGTGTTCAGTGCGGCATTCAGGGCTCCGACCATGGATTCAACCCCCGCCTCAACTCGCTGGTTATCCTCCTACTCCGCAACATCGTCGAGAGCGAACATGGTGGCCACCGAATCCGAGGGCTCTCGAACACGAACGGGTCCCCTCCATGCAGTACCACCTCGCGTCCGCCGGTGATCTCCACCTCCAGTGATCGGGGCTGGACCAGGGAAGATTCCGGAGCTTTGGGCGACCCCCCTGGGAACGCTGTTGACGGCCCTTAGGCACGTCAATCGTGAACAGCAAGCGCACAGATCAGTTGTAGCTCTTCCCTCAGAGTACTCCCTCAAGGTTTATCAATCCATGGAACTAAAGATACAAGAAACAATCCAACTAGCATAGAAATCCTTTAGTCTTGAAGAGGGTTGCAAAACAGATCTAATCTACTAAACACAAAACACCAGAGGTAGCAAGAGAAAGTTAGAGATAACCAATCTAGATCGCCCAGATCATGCATATGTTATAGCTCCAAGCCAAATAGGGTGAAGTAAGATAGATGTGAATCTTAATAAAAACATCTTTAAATCATGACCTCCTGTCAAACTCCCGAAAGCCCCACCTTACATGGGATTACACCCTGTCACGATGCTCCCTGTCGGTGCGGGTAACTTAAGGGCACGTTCAACATGTCGAACCACTTGTTAGATCCGGTATGAACCCCTAGCCACCATGGCTACAAGAACACCCTAAGCAATCTATCTCGAGAATAGATTGGAGAAGAAGCAAAACCAAGATAGAACGAAATTATAGAAAGAGGCACTTTGATCGCTAAAGATTCAGAAATATAAATAACTTCACCATGAATGATAGTACATCACAAGATCATCATCGAGATCCTATCTTGATCTCGATGATCCTAGCTCCAGAACTCCGACGTGGTCTTCCTCGCAGGGTTCCCACGTCGGCTAGGGTAGAACCCTAGACAACTAGCACGACCCTCAGCTCTCCGAAAGGTGTCCCTCTAGTTCCTCTACTCCTCGGCGTCGAATGATGGATGAATTATGTGTGGCACAGGGGCACAGGGGCTATTTATACCCTGAGGAAACCCTAGGTCGAAGGAGAGGGCGAGTAGGTGCCTGGGGGCCTAGGCTGGACGGCCCAGAGAGGCCCAGGCTGGCCGGCCTAGCCTCTTTCTTGGCCGCCTCGTCCTCGTCTTTCTCTCCAAGTCTTCTGGAAGCTTCAATAGTTGTTCCACCTATGCATGTGGGCCTTTGGACGTCGTTTGCTTTGGGATATCTTCGAGATAAGAATGGGAAGTGGATGACCTTCCAAATTCTCCAATTGATTTGCCTTGACCCCGAAGTTTCTTGACCTTATCTTGAAGCACTTGCCTTTCAAATATTCTTGGAGGATGGTTCACCAAAGATGAGCACGAACGGCGCTTGGAATGACATAGGGCGGCCGACCTAGCCTCTCCTTCGGGCTTCTGGCCTTCATCTTTCATTGTGTTGTCCTTGGTCACAAGCCTTGTCCATATGTGCTCCAATTTAGCCCAAAAACCTGTGTAAACAGAAATCCTCCAAAAACACATGCATATGTGAAAACGTCCTGATTATGGAGTATGATCAATAGTTTAGATATCAAATTCATGCCATTATTGAAGATAAACAAGGGTAAAATGGTGTCGCTAAGGAGCGTCAACAAACGCCAGCTCTCCTCCCGACACAGTCGCCACATCGGCTGAGGAGCGAGCTTCCTCCCCAACGCCACGGCTCGGAGACATGACCAGGGGCGCCGCGGCCGCCGTGCTCTCCCCTGCCTCCTCTCCCGTACTCTCCTGCGATGGGACTGGGATCCTGATGTGCTGACTATCACTTCCATTGGTGGGGGAGGCGGCGGCGTCGGGGCAGCCGTGGCCTCGACGCCCAGGGCTGGCGCTTCAGGCTTCGCCGCAGGAACGGGCGAAAATGGTGGCACGGCTTCCACGACAGGCAGAGCGCTGACCAGCCTTCTCTTTCACACGACGTCGTCTCCCGCCGCTGCAGCTTTTGGGGGTTGAGGCTCCACCGTCTCCCGCACAGGTGACGGAGCCAAGCTTATGCCCAAGCTCAGTGCGGCGGCGGCCACCTGGTGGGCGACAACATTCTTCAGCGCCAAGGTCAGCGGCTTGACCAGACCCCAGACCCTGCACAACGCGAAACCTAAGAACTCGAGTGACGGAAGCATCGGATAAAATGGGGCATCGTGGAGAATGTTGACGGACCTTAGGCACGCCAATTAGTGAACCTCAAGCGCACGGATTGCGTGTAGCTTTTCTCTTAGAGTATTCCCCTAAGGTTTATCAATCCGCAGAACAAGGGATTACTACACTTAATTAAGCACTTATAATGTTGGCAAGAAAGTTCTTTAATCGGATGATGATGTATAAAAGCAAGAATTATCTAACCTAATCTATGTTATGAGCGGTAGAGAGGAGTACACAAGGTATGGAAGCATTTGCCCATAGGGTCTAGGATCACTATGAGATGTAATCGCCAAGCAAGATAAAACTAATCTAATCTATCAATGATAAAGATGTGAACTAAACTCAACACTTTCCCTCCCGCATACTATCACTGCACGAGGGTAGTCACCTATCGAACTATAGGAACACGAAACATTGATGCGATCTAAGCATGCAAGACTACGAGGAATGCATACCCATGGTGATGTCGGCCGACTATTAAGATGAAAAGCACCATCAACTAAGAACATGATAGATTGATCTCATAAAAGGATTCGGCAATTACAAATCAAGATCTCCTTACAACCCCATGGACAAACAAGGACTTTACCCCATGAAGCTAGGCATGACGTCAGGATTCATGGTTTGGAAGCCTCCGGCGAAGATGAGCTGCTCGCTGTCCTCCAACTTGAGACGGCGCCTGGGAGATGGCTAAGGCTTTCGGTGCCACCTCCTCCTTGTATTTCTCTCCAATGATGGCTTTAGATCTAATCTAATCCTCTCTCCTCTTGATTGCCTTCTTGAGGTTGTCCTCGGGGTGTTTATATAGGTCTCTGGTGAATGACGGTGGAGGGAACCCTTTGGGTTTGCCTTTACTTCATGCTGAAGAAAGGGGAGCGCGAGCGGGCCGCAGAATGGGCTAGGCCGGCCGGCTCAGAGGCTCCAGGCCGGCCGGCCTGGGCCTGTTCTGGCTCGCCTCGTCTCCAACTTTCGCGTGCTGGCCCTCCTCCTCAATCCTTATCCATGTAGGTGCTATGGTCCACGTCTAACTCCCCCAAATATGTCATATTTCCTGCAAAATCACAATATACTCCAAATTACAAGACACATTCGAAAATAGGGTTATTTCGGGTGCCAAGTGGCGGGTTAATATAAGAATTAGTCCAAAACCAATGTCTAATCAGCCCTAAAAGTGTACCAATAACAACTATCAACAATCCCCCCATGCTTAGCTTTTGTTCGTCCTCGAGCAAATCAAGCTATCAAAATCCTCCAACGGGGTTGCACAAAAGCTCTTGCTCTGCAAATAATACTTAAGCAAACAAATCTAACCAAAGTTCTTCAAGTGAATGTCAGCGGAGCAGCACGGATAATCAAAGTATGGGCGTTCAAAGATCTATCCAAAACATTACTCCACAACCTCTTACCTTTAGCTAGAAATCTTGAAAATCAACAACACTTACTTTTTTGCCTTCCTTGGAGGTTTTTCTTTAGTTATGAAAACAATCTCCCTGCAACAAGAGTTAGACCAAAGTTCTTTCCCAAGTCCTTTCAAGTCTCTCAATTTAAATGGCTAACCTATTAGTTTTGCAAGCTCTCAACTCACAATATAAGTGTTGAGGCCATAATACCAGGGTACCCGACCACGAGGATTGCCGACTACCGACTCCAAGACTACCAAGACTCCGAACAAGACACGATGGCCTGATCGCAGAAGGGAAGCCCGAAGACAGTTCGAGTCCTACTAGGTTTAGGTCTGTTTTGTCTTGTAAGGCACGTCTCCCTGGATATAAATAGCGGGGGTCCTGTGCGTAGAGGGTATGTTCCATTGATTTGCAATCTTAGACAATCCACCCGAGGGTACTTGTTACGCATTGTAATCTGTACTCAACGAAATAATACAAGCAGCAACTGGACGTAGGGTTATTACTCGATCTCGAGGGCCCGAACCAGTATAAAAATCCTGTGTCTTTCTGTTCATCACCGTGATCAATCTTCGCACAAAGCGGGGTGTCTGCCGGACAAATATCTGACGAGTACAACCTCGACAGAGGCGCGCCAGGTAGGGGCCCTTGCGTGAAGAAAGATCATGCCGATCATCAACGGAATCTGGATCGCCGACGCGTCGAGTTCCTCGATGCCCTACATGCCCAGTTCAGTCAAGTCGGGAGCGATCGGGAGTTCTGCTTCCGCTTCCGATCTCTACGCTCACCGCCATCTAGTGCCTGCCCGGGAGATCCGCTTCGGAGATCTCGTGTTCGAGCACCAAGGCGACTACGAGCTCAAGTTGACAGGGATCCACGATCCCGATCTCACATGCGCTGGTCGGGAAGTTTTCGCCACCTTCACGGAGCCAACTCCTGAAGACATTGCAGATCGCACTGCGCAGTTGGATCTCGACTACAGTGGATCTAGCAATGGGTCAGAACAATCTGAAGACCGCCGCATCCATGTGCTAAACGCAAACGGGACAGAGGCCGTTGCCGAGTCGTCTAGCTCGCGTCGACCCGTGCCTCCTCCACGTTTGAGCAACGCACCGACACTTCAAACGGCTAAAACCCGTACACAGCAGGTTGCATCCTCATTGGCTCCCCGAGATCTCAACAACGATTTCCGGGCCGTCGAACAGGACAATCTGCAGATCCGAACCCTCTTGGAGACCATGGAAGCAATGGCCGAAGGGACCCCGATGGCCACCATAGCCAAGAAGGCTCGGGAAGCAGCGGACAAGGCCAAAGAGCGCATCGAAGCCGCCGCTGCCGCACCACCAGCTCCGTCAAACAGACCACGTGAACCACAGCCGGTTCGGTCTCGATCTGTTAACGGACGACCATACTATCGCCCACACGAGGGGCGCGACATGAGGCCACAACTCGAGCGCAATCGTCGCACTCGCGACACTCGGGAAACTCTCAATCACAATCGAGATTACCGAGCACGTGAGGGTTACTATCGGTCCCATCAAGATTCACCGCCACGTGACTCCCGACCAGGCACGGGGGGATGCCTTGCGTACTCCCCAGCCCTGCGCAAGGTCAGGTGGCCCGAAAAGTTTCGTCCTACTAACATCGAGAAGTATGACGGAACAACCAACCCCCGCGAGTGGATTCAGATCTATTCCACGATCATCGATGCCACCGGGGGTGACGACTATGTCAAAGCCAACTACTTGCCGACTGTTCTGCAGGGATCAGCCCGTACGTGGCTCATGAACCTGCCCGAGGCCAGCATCAAGTCATGGACTCATCTCCGGGAGACGTTTGAAGCCAATTTCCAAGGCACCTATAAACGCCCCGGACACGAGGGAGATCTACTCAACTGTGTGCAGAAGCCTGGAGAATCCCTCCGGGACTACATCCGCAGGTTCAGCGACACCCGTAACACCGTCCCCGACATGGTGGATGATCGGGTGATTGTGGCCTTCAATCAAGGTTGCAAAGACGAGCGAACGGCGGAGGAACTTGCCAAGAAGAACCCGAAGACGGTGGCAGAGCTATACGGGATCCTGGAAGAAACCGCCAAGATGGCGGACGCCCGAGCACGGGTTCACGGAAAGCCCGAACAAAGCCATCCAGCCGGGGAGGGCAAGAAGAAAAATAAACACAAAAACAAGAAGCGCAAGACCGAGGGTGACGAAGTCATGGCCGTGGACAACAAGCCCCCGTACAGGCGTCAAGGCAAACCGGAGAACCTCCCGATGTACTGCCCGATTCACCGGTCCACGAAGCATCACTTCGTGGACTGCACGGTGTACAAGAAGCAGAGGCAGGAGGAGGAGAGCCAGAAGCAGGGGGCTCCACGTGACCAGGCAGCTCACAACCCTCGCGCGGCAAACTACATGGATTGTGATGATGAGCTAGATCTTCCCGAAGATCTAGAGGTCGCTACAATTTTCGGTGGCTGTTCAACCCGAACCTCCAAATCCCAGCTCAAGATGGTCGAGAGGCAGATAAACAGCGCTGAGCCCTGCAAGCAACTCTTGAGGTGGTCAGAAATCCCGATCATGTTCGATCAAAGGGATCACCCCGAGACGCTTTACGACGGGCCGCTACTCCCACTGTGCATCAAGCCATGGATCGGGCCCCGCAAGATCGGGCGAACCCTGATCGACAGTGGAAGCGCCCTCAACCTCCTGTTTGTCAACGCTTTTGACGAACTTGGGATCCCAAGAAGGTCTTTGTCTCCCGTGGAGAAACCTTTCTATGGGGTCATACCAGGCATTCAAGCCTTTCCCTTGGGGAGGATCGATCTGCAGGTGACCCTCGTGGAGGGCAAAAACATCCGATCAGAGTTCCTCACCTTCGAGGTGGCTGACATCACGTCGGCCTACAACTGCATCTTGGGCCGACCGTTCCTGAAGAAATTCATGGCGGTCGCTCACTTTGCGTATTCCATAATCAAGGTCCCGGGGCCGTTGGGTCCGATCACCGTCAGCGGCGATCGCAGGGGCGCGGTCCAGTGCGATATGAAGACCCTGGACATGATCAAGGGTGACGAGCAGGAACCAGCCAAGGCTGCTGAACCTGCCAAGAAAAAGACAAGAAGCCAGCCCAAGGCTGCCGCCAAGGGCGCATTGGCTGAAACCTCCCGAGCAGCTGAGAACCGACCAAGGGCCAAGGGGAAAGAAGTTCCCGAACAGGAGCTCGTCGGGAGACAGGGAGCTGACAACCGTCCCGCTGAAGGGCAGACTGTGGTGGACCAGACACCACTCAGGGGGACGCCGCCACAAGCAGCTGGCGAGTCGCCGGCCAACGCCTCACCAGTCGAGCCACCTGCCAGGCGCACCGAGCCGGGCACGAAGGCAGTAATCCTTGATGAGGCAGACCCGACCAAGACCACCCAGGTGGGCCTTGGCCTGGGTGACAAATAGGAACTCGAGCTCATTGCCTTCCTCCGGGCAAACGCAGATGTGTTCGCTTGGGAACCATCTGACATGCCCGGGATCCCCAGGGAGGTAATCGAGCACAAGCTTGGCATACGAACTGGCGTCCGACCAGTCAAGCAAAAGCAAAGGAGATATACCCCGGAGAAGCGAGACGCCATTAACGAAGAAATCAACCGACTACTCAAAGCCGGCTTCGTTCGAGAGGTCCCTTTCCCGTAGTGGCTGGCTAACCCAGTCATGGTCAAGAAGCCCAACGGAACGTGGAGGATGTGCGTGGACTACACAGATCTGAATAAAGCTTGCCCGAAGGATGAGTACCCATTACCTAGGATAGATCAAATTGTAGATTCAACCTCTGGATGCGAATTGCTTTGTTTTCTAGATGCCTACTCGGGGTATCACCAAATCAGCATGTTCACATTGTTCTTGAAGGCCAAATCGGCCGTAATGTGGAGGCATACATAGATGACATTGTTGTGAAGAGTAAGTTAAAAGGCGATCTAATCGCTGATTTAACCGAAACATTCAACAACTTGCGTAAAAATAGGATGATGCTCAACCCCGCCAAATGCACCTTTGGTGTGTCATCGGGTAAGCTCCTCGGTTACCTTGTTTCCCAACGAGGTATAGTGGCAAATCCGCACAAGATCAAGGCACTCGTTGACATGAAGTCTCCACGCAGCCGCCACGAAGTCCAGAAGTTGGCAGGAATGATGGCGTCCCTAAGTCGATTCGTGTCCAAGTCAGGCGAACGAGGTATGCCATTTTACAAATTGCTATGTAAAACTGATCGTTTTGAGTGGTCGGCAGAAGCAGAAGAGGCGTTCCAGGCGTTCAAACAGTACCTACGGAAAATGCCCGTACTGGTCCCGCCAAAGCCACAAGAAGAGATGCTGTTGTACGTAGCAGCGACACCAACTGTTGTTAGCACTGTTTTGGCGGTCGAGAGACCAATAGAAAAGTCTACAACACAACATCCCGTTTACTTCGTAAGCGGGGTGCTGCATGATGCCAAAACGAGGTACCCTCAGATTCAGAAATTATTATATGCTGTACTAATGACTTCCAGGAAGCTCAAGCATTATTTTCTGAGCCACAAGATCAAGGTTGTGTCAACTTACCCCCTAGGCAACATTTACATAATCGAGATGCCGTGGGTAGGATCGCACAATGGTCTGTGGAGCTGGGGGCTTACGACGTTGAATTCATACCCAGAACTGCCATCAAATCGCAGGCTCTGGCAGACTTCATCGCAGAATGGACTAACCCCGAACCTGAAGAAGCTGCCCAAAATCCCAAACACTGGACAATGTTCTATGACGGAGCATTTTGCAGAGCAGGCGCGGGGGCTGGGGTGGTCCTGATTTCACCACACAATGACGTCATTAGGTATGCTTTGCAAATCAATTTTGTTGATCCAACTCCTACTAACAATGTTGCCGAGTACGAAGGACTGTTGACAGGTCTCCACATAGCTGCATCTCTTGGTGTCAGAAGGCTGCTCGTGAAAGGGGATTCCGAGTTAGCTGCAAAGCAAGTCATGAAAGAGTACAGTGCGCGGAACGAGGTCATGGCCAAATACTTGGAAGCATATAGGCGGATGGAGAGCAAATTTGATGGGCTTGAAGTACAGCACGTGAAGAGGGAATTCAATGGCGACGCAGATAAGCTAGCAAAGGCAGCTGCAGAGCGCACACGGCTCCCAGGTAACGTGTTACTTGAAGTTCTTACTAAACCATCTGTGTCGGTTTCATTACCGAACCTAAAAACTGAACCCGCCAAGGGATCAGTTTCTACAACCAACGAATCCGTCAAGGAGTCTATGTTGGTCGGTACGGCCCGAGCTGCCGCTCTAGTTGGAAACGAGGAGAACTGGATGGATCCAATCCAGGCGTACCTCACAAACCAAGCTATTCCGGACGATGATGCTACATTGGAGAAAATCCATCGTAAAGCCAAGAACTATCAATTGGTTGACGGGCGATTATACAAGCTAACCCGCAATGGAATGCTCCTCAAATGCATCACACGGACCGAGGGCATTAGTTTGCTCCACGACATTCACGGAGGAATCTGTGGATCACATGCTTCTCCCCGATATCTAACAGGGAAAGCATTCCGACAGAGCTTCTACTGGCCTACAGCTCTCCAAGACGCAAGCGATTTTGTGAAAAAGTGTGAGGCATGTCAATTCTTCGCACGAAAACAGACTAAACCTGCGCAAGCTTTAAATACCATACCCTTGTCATGGCCCTTTGCCACTTGGGGTATAGACATCCTCGGACCCTTTCCAAGGGCTGTCGGGGGATACAGATTTCTGTTCGTTGGCATTGACACATTTACAAAATGGGTTGAAGCCGAGCCCGTTCAGAAAATCACTAAAGAGGCGGCTGTCAAATTCCTACAGAGTATTGTCGTACGATTCGGTGTCCTGAACAGGATAATCTCCGATAATGGAACACAGTTTAAAAGAAAAAATTTTACGATTTTTGCTACGACCACGGGATCAGGCATGATCGGTCATCGGTAAACCACCTGAAGACAAACGGGCAAGTAGAACGTGCCAATGGCATCGTGCTCCAGGGCATCAAGAAGAGGATTTTTAACAGATTGCAAGCTTACGACAAGCGCTGGATTCATGAAGTCCCAATAGTACTCTGGTCAATGAGGACCACTATGAATCGGGCAACAGGCGAAACACCTTTCTTCTTGGTATATGGAGCAGAGGCGATTCTACCATCCGACATCCGACTACAAGCCCCTCGCGTGGCAATGTTTTCAGAAACTGAAGAGCCTGATAGACGCACTGATGAGCTAATCCTCTTGGAGGAGGCTCGTGATGCAGCTGCTTTTAGAGTAGCCCAGTATCAGCAAAAATTGCGACAGTACTATGATGCTAATGTTCGACAACGAAGCCTATGCATTGGGGACATGGTGCTCAAACTGGATCAACGCACCAAGGACAAAACTAAATTGTCCTCTCCATGGCAAGGACCATACATTGTAGTAGATATCGCCCGACCAGGAGCCTACAGGATCGCAGAGATAGATGGGGACGTACTGCCAAACACGTGGAATATGGATCAACTACGCAGGTTCTACGCTTAAACAATGAAGATCGTGCACAGTTCTAGACCAACCATCACGTTTGGTAGGTATAAACCGTCGTCTGCGTCGCCTACAGCGCCAACAAAACAAAAAAGATAAGTTCTATATACTCTACTCACCCTCGCTTTTATGCTCGGGGGCTGGGTTTTCTTTTTTCCATTCTGTTTCTACTCTTTGTTATCATATTGCATACACTAACAAAGAGCCGGGGACTACCATGCTGAAAATTTTCTTTTCAGACCTATTCTATGCGTCCCGAGCTATACGCTCGGGGGCTCCCCATTTGACCGGGAAGTTTCTTGCAGTTTGTACTTCTAGACTCTTTTTCAGCATGCCAGCATGACTGTAAAAGAGCCCGGGGGCTACTACGGTACTACTACCATGCAAGAAACGAACTTTTTAATTCAAGAAAGCTAGGCAGACGCTAAAATTACCGAACACCATGACTACAAGGAATTACACAGTTCAGAAGGCCGCCCGTGTCTCAGCAACTAAACAATTCCAGAATAGCTTATGGTAACGGGACTTTTTGGCTATGACAAAGCTATCAGTTAAAAAGATCCATGAAAATACCGATCAGCTCTAAGACTTACGCAAAAACATGCAAGCATATGTTTAGCAAAATATAACCGCATTCTAAACTGTTAAAGTTTTGCCCTATTACAGGAATTCTGCACAGTGTTCAGGGTGATTCCTCCGAATCACTCAGATGAAGATCAAGTTTTCCGACAAACGATTCCACCAGTGGGGTGAGGCTATTAAACATTACCTCAGCTTCTGACTCCGAGCACTTGAAGCCTTTTGAGAGCAGAGAAACGTCCAGATCAGGGAGATGGCTCTTCAAAGCCCCGATGGTATGAGTTGCAGCAACGCAGGCACCTTCCATCAGCCTGGACTCCAAGGACGAACTGCGCTTCTCTGATGCTTCAAGACGCGCGGTCAGGTCAGCCAGTCTTCCTTCCAGATCCGAGTTTTTCTCTTTGAGCACCTCAATGCTCTTGGAGTCAGCTACAGGGTCAAAGGCAGCATGTGAACAAAAGTTTGAGGATAAAAACTCAATAAGCAAGGCATAAGATTTTAAGCATGCACCTTCTTTCTCGGACTGGAGAACAGTCACCTGGGCTCCCAGTCTGATCACAGACGCTTCTGCAGCAGAGGCACGAGCGTCTAGCGAACGCCATTCTGTCGAGAGCGCGCTAATGATCGGGCCCAGGGGCGTCGGGATGGGTCCCACGATCTCTGCAGTTTTCTCTGAGCGGTCAAGTTGTGCTGTTAAATCTGGCTCAGGAGTTTTCTCTCTGGCAGATGGTTTGACAGGAGGAGAAGCTGTGGGATCGGGATGCCTGAATTCCCGAACAATCAAATACAGTGAAAACGGCATTTAAGAAAAATGCTCATACATAATCAAAGGTTGTCAAAGCTCTTACTCGGCCGTCGGGATTGTAACCTTAAATCTCTTGGCACCAGGGATATGCTTTGATGATTGTCTAGTCGGACGATTTTCCTGTCGAGAAATCTCCCGATCATGTTTAGCTTTGGTTATGCGATCAAAAGCTGCGAATAAACGCCCGAATACGATCATGCTCGATACCTGGGCAACAGGACGAGGCTGATCACGAATGGGCTGCAGATTGGCGGGCCCAGGCGATCCAAAGGCTCCCGAATCGAGAACTGTCCTCTCCACACTACGAGAGCGTTTCCGGGTTCGGGGGATAATCGCCTGGGGGCTGCTCGGGACCTCTTTTTCCAAATCAGGTGATGATTCAGGTTGTTCGTTGGTCGGGGCCCTGGTGCCTTGATCAACGGGCTGATCCCCCTCTTCTTCGACATTGATGGCACCGCTCTGGGCGGGGGCATCAACAATAGCTGGGGCCTGGTCGGGAATGAAGGGGTGTATCATATCACTATTAAAGAAAAAAGAAGCTTTTTCTGAGTAACAGTTTACCTCTGGAGGAGGGTTGTCAGCGCTGTAGGGTGCTGGGACGTCTTCCCAGTCCGGGAGATCAGCCCCGAACATCTTTTTCAGGCGCATAGCCACTTCTGTCTCTGGGACAACTGCTAAGTTAAGAGTCATGAATTCAAATGACCAAACGAACTCGGAAAAACAATCGAACAGAAAAACAAATGCTCACCATCGGGTTTCATTCTGTTCGGGTCCTTGTAGCCCGTAAATGTCCAAGCGTAGCGGTCGCGATTCATAAGTGGGATAAATCTCCATCTAATGAAGATTTCCGCTACATGAACCGCCGTCAGACCAGCATTGCGGAGCTCCAAGATCCGATCAATATGCTTCTGCATCTCCGGGGTAATTCTTGGCAGGGCTTTGGCCGAATCCTTGAGATAGGGCATCAGATACTTCCCTTTTGCCAATGAGGCTTGGGGAAGGGTGATGTAAAACCAATGATGTTCATATCCTTTCCAGCAATCTTTAACTGGGAAGGGGATGTACATCTCCCGATTTCTCAAGGAAAACCCGATGGACCTGAGCATCACTTGGTTCTTGTAGTATGAAGGACTGTAAAAATATCTCCACAGCAACAGTGAAGGCTTAATCCCTAACCAGGCTTCGCACAGAAAGGCAAAGACGCTCCGTCTCCAGGAATCCCGATCAGGTCGCGGTTCAGGGAGACGAAGAGGCGCCAGGCGAATTCTTCGTCGCCGCTGGTATCCACCGGAGCAGAAGACGAAGATGCGCCTGCGTGCGCCGCCTCTGGCCTCAGCCGAATTCTGCTCCCTCCTTGTGTTGGCTCGTCGTCGGAGGAGAGGGAGATAGGAGATGCCGGGGCTGGGGAGGAAGACGCAGGGCGTTTCCCGGTGGCAATGCTCGAAGGAGCAGCCTCGGGAGACGGTGGTGCCATCGTCGGAGCCTCCTCCTCTGGTGGCTCGACCTCGACTCCTTCATCCCCGTACCAGGGGAGAGCCAGGAGCGGAGCCTGAGGAGGAGCGGTGGGTGGTGTCGTCGCCGGCGGGTCCTCCGGCTTGTCGGGCGGTTGTTCGCCGGAGCTACGAGGGGAGTCTCCGAAAAGGAGACGAGGAAGCTTGAACCTGCTGCTAAGCTTTTTCTTTCCCATGGCGAGTGGAGGAAGAAGGCTTAGGATGGAAGTTTCAAGTACATGTCAATCCAGGAGATCTGATATTTAAAGACTCAGGGGTGCGACGCTTCGCGCGAGAATCGAGGAGCTAGAGCAGAGCCGTATCGCGTGCGCTGCTAAAATCCCGGGAGACGTGCGGAGTGGGTTTTTAATGCCCTGGGCAGCAGTTACATCAATCCTGGGGCATTCCATTTTTCAAGACGAAACAGTTCTATTTTATTATTATGGCTGATATCTTTCTTTGACCTTATCATTTAGATGCAGGTTTCTACATTCAAGAGTTCGGGAACTTTTCTGGCTCTCATACAAAAGTGATTGACGAGGTATTAACATATCCAAAAATCACCCGAAGAGCAAAAAGACCCGAAGGCTATTGAACAATCAACCTTTTCTGAACAAGATAAGCTCGGGGGCTACTGTTGAGGCCATAATACCAGGGTACCCGATCACGAGGATTGCCGACTACCGACTCCAAGACGACCAAGACTCCGAACAAGACACGATGGCCTGATCGCAGAAGGGAAGCCCGAAGACAGTTCGAGTCCTACTAGGTTTAGGTTTGTTTTGTCTTGTAAGGCACGTCTCCCTGGATATAAATAGCGGGGGTCCTGTGCGTAGAGGGTATGTCCATTGATTGCAATCTTAGACAATCCACCCGAGGGTACTTGTTACGCATTGTAATCTGTACTCGACGAAATAATACAAGCAGCAACTGGACGTAGGGTTATTACTCGATCTCGAGGGCCCGAACCAGTATAAAAATCCCGTGTCTTTCTGTTCATCACCGTGATCAATCTTCGCACAAAGCGGGGTGTCTGCCGGACAAATATCTGACGAGTACAACCTCGACAATAAGTCTCTCAAGCATAAGTGGAGGTGTAGGTAGGGCTAGCAAAGTAAATACACATATTGTCAAATTAAGAAAACTCTCTAACGGTTGCTTACCTTCCGAGCCAATGATCATGAGAATATTACTATAATGTGAGGGGTTTCAATGATAAGAAGATTTAGAAAGGTGGACATGTCAAGGGCATGTAAAAATTGACTTTAAGGCACAAGCGACATCCTTGTTGTCGGATTACACATGGTCGGAAAAGAAGATTTATTCTCAACAACAAGGCAATCTCCTTTTGCACTTCTTTTCTTCTTCCCGCTATAGAACTATCCCTCTTATATTACATTTTTCTCCATTCTTCCTTTTTCTTTTCTTTTCATATTTATATATTTATATATTTTTTATTTTTCTTCTCTCTTTCTTTCTTGAATTTTCCTTCTCTTCTTCGAACCTCCCTTGAAGATAGGCAACTAAAACACCGAGGCAACTCCACAATTTTTTGGACCCGAGCTGCAGCTGGAAGAGGCTGGGCCGACCGGCACAGAGGGTTGAGGCCGGCGGCCTGGAGCTCTCCCAACTCGGTTTCGGTTCATTTTCTCTATACTCCTTGCTTGCTTTCTCCACAAATTATATTTTATTCAAACTTTGCCCAGAAAGAGAACAAATCTTCAAGTAATGGGTTCTGTTCGAGGAAAAGATAATAAAACAAGATGTATTTGGGTTCGGGTTTTGGAATCCGGTAGATCATATGAGTTGTTCCAATGAAGAACTCTCATTACCAAATATTGACGAGGCTAGAAAATAAGAGATAAGATAATCAAGGAATTTGCTCAAAATTAAAACTTTCGAGAGAAAGAAATCCTAACTCAACTCATTGCACCTCCAATGCTTATGGTAGAATGATTATAAGGTGGCTTTGGTAGGTAAAGGATATAACTCTCAACTTGACAAGAACTGGATCAATCTTGCATTTGTGGGGGTTTTAAAAGAGTGATAAAATAAATTTCCTCCAATTCTAGCCTTACTAGCAAGTATTGTCAAAAACCAAGCACTAGTTCAATATCGGGCATGGGTATTTGTAAGGACAAACCAAATAATAAGCTCCACAACTAAGATTCAATTCCAAGTCAATGCTCATGAACAAGTACTTAAAGAAATAAGGTAAAACTGAATGCATAAGTAAATTTGCTCGATCCAACAATTATTCAAAAATAAAGACTCTTTTTATTAATTTTCTTGACTCAACGCTAAATTAAGACTCTCACACACTCTAATTTAAGACTCTCACACAAAGATTCATAATAACATTAGGACTCTCATAATCAAACCAACTAACCCTTGGCAAAAGACGGCTAAAGAAATTTTGAAACTACGAGGCGTCACACCTCCCCCCCAATTCTTAGATTTTACGACGTCCTCGTCGTAAGAAAATATATCACATAGGTGAACGCTCGCAAAGACCTTCAACGACACCTCGAACAATTACACTTAGGACGGTTGCTACTTCCTTCTCCTTGCTTCTTCAAGTTCCCATGCCTACTAAAAAGAATTCTCATGTTGCAGTTGAGGAACTTGAAGTCACCGTCGATTGTTGCTTAAGATCTTCCACCTTTAGATTAAGCAACTCCAACGCTTGGAGGCACTCATCTAGGGCTTCAAAAAGCGAATGAATGTTTTCGTGGCAAGGATGGCAACACCCATTGTGACGCTCGGGAGAGTTTGGATCATCGCCGCCCTTGGGTTCTTTTTCCTTATGCTCATCACGGCAGTTCTCCTTCGGCTTGTCAACCTCCTCTGGTTCATCTTCCCATATGTACCCGTCGTCATATGTACCCGTCGTCACATCGCGTCCGGCGGCACCCCACGAAGCGGCACTCCGGTCGTCTTCCCAATCGCTATCTCCTCCGAAGTCTTTGGGCTTGGGGGTTTTCTCGATGTAGCCCTTCCTCTTCACACCAAGAAGACATTTAGAGTGCCTTGGGAGGACGATGACGGAGCGCGTCTCGATACTAGCTTCGTCGTCGCTCAAGATGATGACGGGTTGGTGTTCGGCGATCTTCTTGCTAGGCACCTTCCCTCCAACATGCATACGAGCTTGAGTAGGGAATTTCTTCACGTGGGGGAGCTTGAGGTCGCATCTTTTGGCTTCTAGGTGAAGGAGCTCGCCAACAGCCACAGGGAAGCCCTGGGTCGGCTGGCCTAGGGATAGTGTGCCGGCCGGCACACCCCCCTCCTTTGCCTTCATTGCTTCAACTTCGACGTCCATGCTCCTGGAAGTGGCCTTGGCTCTCTTGTTTCATGAGGTGGTGGGTGTAGGTTGGAGAAAAATGGGGATTTGGATCTCAATGGTCCCGAAAGTCGTGGACGAGAAGTCCAATCTTTCCAAGTTTAAACTTCGCAATCTCCCTGGACACCGATTCAAAATTTCCTTACCTCCAACATACCAAAAATTCTCGCCAAACCGACCCAGAAAAGGGGTAGGCCGGCCGACACGGGGGCCTATGGGCTGGCCGGCCTGGGGGGTTTTTCGCCCCCTCATCCCCGCCCTCCAGATTTTTACGGGGTGCTATTTTTTAATTGTTAGCCTTTTTGTCTACCGAGGACCAGAAAAACTCAAAGAAAAACAGAGAGAAAATAAAAATTAAAAAGAAATATTTACAGGCATACCTCATTTAACATCATTAGGCTTGACACTCCGATTCCTCCATCATGGTGTAGATGCGATGTAGTGAAGAGGCACAATGTCGGGCTCCAAGAATACCTTGAGTCGCTGCCCATTCACCACATATTGGTCTCCTTTGACGTCCATGATTGTTACTGCTCCTGTAGGTGAGATTGAGTGAATGATGTACGGTCCATCCCATTTGCTTTGCAACTTTTCTTTCCCAAAGAGTTTGAATCTTGAATTGTATAGTAAGACCTTGTCTCCCTCTTTGAATTCTTTTCTTTGTAACCTCTTGTCATACCATCTCTTTATTCTTTCTTTGTAGATGCTCGCATTATTGTATGCTTTCAATCTCAACTCCTCCAACTCGCTTATTTGGATTCTTTGTTTAACTCTAGCGGCATCCGCATCGAGATTCATCTCATTCATTGCCTAATATGCCTTATGTTCTAGCTCCACCAGCAAATGACATGTTTTTCCATAAACAAATTGGTAGGGAGTCATACCTATTGGCATCTTGTGTGCGGTCCGGTAAGCCCATAGTGCATCGTCTAACCTCTTTGACCAATATTTTCCTCCTTTGGTCACGGTCTTCTTTGGAATGTCTTTTAATTGCTTGTTCGAAGTTTCCGCATGCCCATTTGTTTGAGGATGATATGCCGTAGATACCCTATGTTCGATCCCCAACTTTGCCATGCATTTGCGGAAGTCCTTGCCCGTGAAATGCATTCCTCCGTCACTTATCAAAATTCTTGGGACACCATACCGTGGGAATATCACCGACTTAATCATATGTATGGATTCTTCAGTCGATGCCTTGCGACATGGGATTGCTTCAACCCACTTTGATACGTAGTCAACTATCACCAATATGTGCTCATACCCATGTGAGTTCAAGAATGGTCCCATGAAGTCGATTCCCCATACATCAAATAGATCAATTTGCAAATTGTAGTTCAATGGCATGGCATTCCTTTGTGAGATGTTTCCCGTCCTTTGACATTCCGAGCAAGTTGCAACAAATCTCTTTGCGTCTTCATGCATCTCCGGCTAATAAAATCTACACGACCATACCTTAGCATGAGTTCTAAAATGTCCATAGTGTCCTCCATATTCCGATGAGTGAAACTTTCTTAAGATTTCTTCTCTTTCTTTTCTTGGAATACATCTTCTTAGAACTCTGTCTTCTCCATGTCTATACTAGTATGGTGCATCCCAATAATATTTCCTCTTCTCGGAGATAACCTTTCGCTTTGCATTTTTATCCAAATGATCTAAAGGCATTCCTCTTATCGCTCTTATTATGTCTTCCATCCATCCATCCCTATCAAGTATTCTATAGAGATGGTCGTCTCTCATTTTATCTTCAATAGGCTTCATCCCGTCATCTCCTTGATGCATCCTTGATAGGTGGTCGGCTACAACATTTTTTGACCCTTTTTTGTCTCGAATCTCCACATCAAATTCTTGCAATAATAAAATCCATCGAATCAAACGTGGCTTTGCATCTTTCTTGGACAAAAGGTATTTGATCGCCGCATGGTCGGTGTACACAATCACCTTTGAGTTTACTATGTAAGATCTGAATTTTTCAAAAGAGAATACCACGGCAAGCAATTCCTTCTCCGTTGTTGCATAATTAACTTGAGCTTCATCAAGAGTCTCGCTTGCATAGTAAATAGCATATACCTTCCCTTCCTTTCTTTGTCCAAGAACGGCTTCAACTGTGTAGTCACTCGTATCACACATAATTTCAAATGGTTGATTCCAATCCGGAGGTTGAATGATAGGAGCACTTAAGAGTGATTGCTTCAATGTTCTAAAGGCATGCAAACAATTGTCATCAAAGTCGAACTCCACATCCTTTTGAAGAAGTTGTGTCAACGGTTTAGTGATCTTCGAGAAGTCCTTTATAAATCTTCTATAAAATCTGGCATGACCAAGAAAACTTCTTAGGGACTTGATATCCATAGGTGGTGGCAATTTCTCTATGGTTTTAATCTTCGCTTTATCCACTTCAATCCCTCTTTCAGAGATGACATGCCCTAGAACTATTCTTTGCCTCACCATGAAGTGACACTTCCCCAATTAAGCACAAGATCTACTTCTTCGCATCTCTTGAGAACTTTATCTAGATTTGATAAACAATTATCAAAGCTAGTACCATGCACCGAGAAATCATCCATGAATACCTCCATAATTTCTTCAATAAAATATGAGAATATAGCCATCATGCATCTTTGAAAAGAAGCCGTTGCATTGCATAATCCGAAAGGCATTCTTATATATACAAAAGTACCATATGGGCAAGTGAACATGGTCTTGTGTTGACCATCTGGATGAATGGGTATTTGGAAGAATCACGAGAATCCATCAAGGTAACAAAAGTGTGAATGCTTTGCTAACCTCTCGAGCATCTCGTCGATGAATGGTAGTGGAAAGTGATCCTTCCTTGTAGCCTTATTCAATTTCCGATAATCTATGCACATCCTCCAACCCGTAACGGTCCTTTGCGGTATCAATTGATCCTTCTCATTTTTCACCACTGTAAGTCCTTCTTTCTTCAGTACACAATGCACGGGGCTCACAAATTCACTATGTGGTACAGGATATATGATTCCGGCATTCAACACACTACAGGAGACATCCTGTTTGCCGAGTTCCTGGGGCACTCGGCAAAGCCCCAATGGCACTCAACAAACAGGTCGCCGTGGGCCTCCGCCGGCAAAGAGCACACGGCGAACAAAGTAACGGCGAAGCCCTATTTGCCGAGTGCCTTTTATCGGGCACTCGGCAAACTCTTTGATGAGTGTACACAAGCACTCAGCAAAAATGTTCACCACTCGGCAAAAAAAAAAGCTAACTAACGGCTAGGGTAGACGGCGTGACGTCCCCTTTGACGAATGCCCAACATCTGGCACTCGGCAAAAGGGAGACCTTTGCCGAGTGCCCCTCGGTGGACACTTGGCAAAGGTCCCCCCTTTGCCGAGTGCCATGGCCAGGGCACTCGGCAAAGGGCTATTCCAGAAGTGCCAGTATGGTCACTTTGCTAAGTGCTATGGTAAAAACACTCGGCAAAGTGACCAATACTGCCCTTTTAATAGGGTTTGATCACGAATAACGTACCCCACTTCACATACATCACAGGCATCACAAATATACCATAATAGACATCACAGGCTGTTCATATACGTCACAAACACAAATATATCACAATATTCATCACAATCACAAAAGTATCACAATATCCATCACAATCACAATATCCATCACAAAAGTATGACAATAACCATGATGTCCAATGTCAAGCAGAAAAGTAAATTGCTAGGTCACTGTGCTGGGGGTGTGGGCCACGGAGGCGACAAATCGACGTCCTGATTAGGCTGGTTTGATGCCACCGATTGAATCTGCACAAAGGAGAAGACATTGCATGTGTGAGACTATATGTTCACTAAATTCTTTAAGTCACGAGATGAAACTATAAATTCTACAAATTCTCTAAATTCTCTGAGTCAAGAGATGATAAACCTATAAATTCTCTAAATTTTCTAAGTTCTCTAAATTCTCTAAGTCAAGAGATGAAACTATATGTTCTCTAAATTCTCTAAGTCATGAGATGAAACTATAATTCTATAAATTCTCTAAATTTTCTAAGTTCTCTAATTCTCTAATTTATCTTAGTAACAATCTAAAACTATAAGAGATGAAACTACAAGGTTGTCAAGTGTGACTCATAGGCGTATATTCTGCAGGAGGTGGCATCAGTGGTGGAAATAGCATCATTGGTGGCGCTGGATGACCAACCTGTGCCAAAAGGCCCTATAGGTACTGATACATCTACTGCATCCTCTGCAGCTCGGCCACCATCCTCTGCTGAAACTCTTGCTCCATCCTCTGGCGCTCGGCCTCCAACCTCTCCTCCACCTCGGTGACTCTCCTCCTGGATTCTTCCAGTTGGGTCTACAATATATCATCGCAATTTACAATGCAAATCAAATGTATATAAAAAATCAATGAACAACGAATAAAACTGAAATTACTTGGAGTGACACCATCCGGAAGTGTGAAGTGTCCGACCGTGGGCGTATGGCCAGGCTCAAGCTCGTGCCCCTTGCTCGAATCTGGGAGAGAGTGGAAGTAGTGGCCGTGTCGAGTGTGTCGTCTCCAATATAGTACCGCCCATGCTTCTTGCCTCCTCCCACTCTCATGACGACCTCTCCATCAAGGGGCTACGAGCACGGATCGAACTCTGGCCCATGGACCTCCCTTGCCATCGTTGTGTATTCATTGATGCGGCTGTGGATGCTTGGATTGTTGTATGCCAACGGCGGGTCCTCGGGGTTGTAGTCGACGTCGGACGTTGCTTTGCCCTTGTGGGCCAAAGCATATGCCTTGAACGTGTCGCATGGCTGGCCACCATGTGACGATGACTATGGAAAAAATAGTACCATGATTAGAAATTATGGACAATTGAGTGTTAGAATAAAGAAATGGATTCGCGTACCCATCTGGCCCCGTATTCCTCGAGGCTAAGGTTGCCCTGATGGTGTGGTACACCTGGCATCAGCAAACGCCGCTCCTGGCAAGCGTTGTGCGTCTCCAACCACTCGTCCGTCATCCACTGGTCCACCATGTACGCCCAGCAGTCGAGTTGCTGGGCGCACCACCACGGAGGTGCCTACACGTCATCAAGTATAGGACATAAGATTCACAAATTAAGCATACTTAATATCAGAAACAGTCAATATTAATGTTCTATATTTACCTGCAAGTGTTGTTCCCGGGTCAGCCTAATGTTTCTTGCATCAACTTTTGAGACCTTCTCTCTAAGAAATGATGCGTGGTATACTATGATGGACTGGACACGCGCCTCGTAATGCATGTCCTTCACGAGCTTAAAACATGCTTTATGCGCCACCTGAGCCGCCTGTGCCTCGTATCCCGGATCACATCTGAAGAAATCCTGCATATAGACGCGATGTATGCAGTCACTATTTCAAGAATGTCGAATGAATGCGATGTAGTGCGAAGAAGACTTACCCACAGCTCGCCCTTGACCCGCTCCACCTTGTTGTCGCTCCTGTCCCGATCCATTACATCGGGGAAGATGACGTAGTGGTCCAAGGTGTAGGCCGGCTCCTGCCTTCCAGCAAATGTAACGAAGCCAGGGAAGTGTAGCCGGCAAAGAAGTCCTAGGATCCCGTTGACAAGCCGGGTGTGATCACCTGGAGCGACCCTAATCCAATTCCTATCCAAATGAATAAAAAAATTATTAGTTTGCAATGTGATTATAAACATATCAAATGAAAATGATGTTATAACATCTAAAGCTACTTACCTTGGCCCTATGGGCCAAATCATCGGGCGTCTCTCTAAAGGTATTGGCCGCTGAGGGAGTTACGAGGGACCTCGCAACTAGTACCAGAAAAGTAGAGGAAGCGGAACCCCCTTCCTCCTCCTCCTCCTCCTCCCCCTCCTGCCATTCCTGCTCCTCCTGCCCCTCCTGCTCTTGTACCTCCTCGTCAGCAGGGCCTCCGCTGCAGGTATTTCCTCCTCAGAGGAAGACGAGGACGAAGGTATAGGAGACGGTGCTCGAGCCTGCTTCCCTCAGCCCCTGGCTCCACCCTTCCATTTCCTGCCTCCACCTGGCGCGCCAGCTGTCGGTTTTTTATACCGGCTAGCCTACTATGGGGGGTCCCTAAGTAGTCGAGTTGTTCGTGGGGGCCTCGCCGGAACCAGAAGCGCGATGGTGAACACGAGACGATTTAGACAGGTTCAGGCCGCCTCGAGTAGAGAGCGTAATACCTTACGTCCTGTATGGTGGATCTCCTCGTATTGATGTGTATATTTTTACAAGGGGTCCCTGCCTCACCTTATATACTCGGGAGACAGGGTCTACAAGGCAAGAAATACAAACTCCTAGTCGGATACAATACACAGAGTCCTAACATGAGTAGGCCGGGTTGTTTTCCAGTACCCGACTAGTTTCCTTAAGCTGTACAGTCCTTTCTTGTATCAGTCAGGGTTGCCGGCCCAATTTCCTAACGGGACTGTGGCCCATGAGGACTCCCATGGATCCTGGACCGTCAAGCCCCCGAGCGTCTTCATGTCTTCACGCCTGCCGGGTTGTTTCTCAACGATTTCAGCATCAGCCGAGTTGTTTCCTCGTCGTCTTGCATGTTGAAAACATTCAGAAGTGAACATGATGTGCTCCTTTGCCGACTTCTTTTGCAGCCAGCCCCCGGGCCTTGGTTTATGAACCAAGATTGATGCAAAAACTTCCCCATTTACTATAATGGTGTCCAGCTTTTGAAAAAAGATGGACCCATTATGGGTCTAGCCCCCGAGCCTAGAAATGTTTTCAAGGATTAAAAATAATTCCAGGGTCTTCATTGAAAAAACTTTCCAAAAGAAATATACTATTTCCCCCCAGCCCCCAAGCTTAAAGCAGATGACAATAAGCTTAAAGACTTCGTTTGAAATATGTATATTCTTTGATATTGAAATAAATCCTATTAAGCATCAGCCCCCGAGAATGAAAAGTCATCGGAAAATGACCTAGCTCGTTAGGAAATGGCCGCACAAATATGCATCTGGTTTGTAACCGCGAATACATAAGTGTTGGCGTATTTTGGAAAACGGGTTACGGAAAATACGCTTAGGGTTACCGCTTCAATCTTATAAGACAGAGGGTGAACCGTTCGTATTCTCATCCCCGCCGCCGTCGCTTTCACCACTGAAATCCTCAAACTCTTTTCGCCTCCGCGCGCAATCCGCAATCCACCCAAGCCCCGTTTGAGAGTCAATCAAGAATCTCGTCTGGCAAGATGGGTCGCAAACCTGCTTCCAGCAAGCCTACTGAGAGCAAATCCGCCACAAGCAAAAAGAAATCCAAGATCCCAATCGCCGATATGCCAGTGTTCAAAAACTCCCCTGCGCCGGCTCTCACCTGGAAACCATCCAAGGCTTCAGATGAGATGGTGCAGGGTCTTGTGGACCAAGGCTACCTGCTGGACAAGTCAATCTCCTGTTGGCGCACTGATGCAGGTAAACCCTGGCCCTTCGAAGAAATCCACGAGATCGTGGTTTTTGTAGCCTTTTATGAACGCGGATTCGCCCTCCCCGCTCATGACTTTCTCCGAGGACTCCTTTCTTACTACAAATTGGAATTGGTCCATCTCAATCCCAATTCAATCCTTCAAATTTCCCTCTTCATTCATCTTTGTGAAACCTTCTTGGGGATCGATCCCCACTTCAATCTGTTCCGCTGCCTCTTCCGTGTGAAGGCCACCCCAGACAAAGTAGTCGGCGGGGCCGGATTCCAGTTGCGCCAGGGGATGAAGAACGTCTATTTCGACTTCAAGATGAATGACTCCATAAAAGACTGGAATGACAAGTGGTTCTATGTGGAGAATCAGCCCCCGAGGCTATCCAAGCACTCCGGTCATCTCCCTCGGCCTCAAGAGTCATGGAATGAATCCCTCGATAGGGATAAGGTCGACGGAATCGCCAGGCTCATCAAGATGATCGCTGCGCTGAAAGATCAAGGCCTAACTGCCATCGGGATTGCCAGCTCATTCTTGCGCCGGCGCGTACAACCCTGCCAGAAGCGGGTGCACGCTGGCTATGAGTATACTGGCCCCGAAGACCCAACCAGGATCTCCACCAGCGATTTGTCGTCAGATGAAGTCGCCGTCCGCGTCCAGGCACTCTTCATGGATGCCCAGGATCTGCCACGCCGGGTACCCGAGTACTCGGCAACTCGTCCGTCATCATTGGTAAGCTTTGAAAACAACCCTGAATATGATTTACACCGTCTTGCATCTTGATAACTAATCAATTGCTGCACTATCCAATGCCAGGAATTGCGCATCAGACTAGCTTCCTCACCCCCAGACATTGCAGAGAACCAATCCGGGTTGCCCGGATCTCCCCCGCCCCAACAAACTGCTGATAGCTCGGGGAAAGGGAAGAAGAAGGCGCCGCCAGATATGGACCAGGTGATTCTGGAAGAAGTAGTCGATTCTGATGATGACACACCCCAACCTCCTCTCGGGAAGATACTCGGGCAAGGAGGATCAGGCTTGAAAAGGCCTTGTGATGACGATGCCCCAAGCCCAACCATCCCCAAGAAAAAACGGGCTATGCGGAAGAGAGTGTCTCCTTCTGTGCAGAAATCAGCAGATACCATTCTTGATGAAGCAGAAGCACTTGAAGCAGAGCCTGAAGCCAATGTGGAGATCCCAGTGGGAATCCCACTACAGTCTCCTCTGCTCAAGGTACCCCTATTATCTTTTATGCCAAAAAATCTTGGTTTTATCCTCTTGCCGAGTTATTTTCTGAATTGATTGCATAATTGCAGAACCCTCAACAAGAAGAACCCGCTCAGTCGGAAGAGCCTCAAGGACCTCAAAACAACCCGGCTGGCGGCTTTGACTTTGTTGTTGAAGAACCGGAATTCAACATGGAATTTGCCAGGTAAATGATCCAACTTTATGAAGCAAAATTCTTGAAACGCGAATATTGCTAATCTTCAATTGTTTATGCAGCCGTCCGTCTACTCCTGCTCCTGCTGATGTACCAAAGACTCCAATCATGGAGACAGGAGGAGGAGAAGGGCCAAGCCCCCAAGCATCTTCACCGCCCCAACCTCAGGCAGCAAGCAGCAACGTCGCGCCACCACCTCCTATAAGAGAACAAGCCGTTCCGGGTTCTTCTGCTCCTGGGTCTTGGCCCAAAGCAACAGAAAGTATCCGGATGGCTGGCCTCCGCTCTGAAGGAGTGAACACCACCACTGGCCTGATGAAGGAAGCCATTGTTGAAGAAATCATCCGGGAGCAAAAGAAACCCCGCGAGCCTTCACCAGAGCCATTCCAGATCTTCACGGGCACACCCGGTGTCAACCCTAATGAAGATGAAGACGCCTTCTTATTCAACTCTGAAGTTGACCACGAAGATCTGAAGAAGGCCGCCGAGTTGTACAAACAACTCTCCAAGCTCACAGAGGTTAGTAGAAATAGTGTAGTATTGTAAATACTTATCTCCTTTGTACTGTAATCAACCCTGCTTCCTTTAATCTGGATGTAGAGTATACTTGCATGATCTCAGCAGAAATCTGAGATGCTTCGGAGAGCAAGCACGTCCATTGCTCGCGCTGAAAAAGCCACAGCCGATCTGGCCAAGGACAAGCAGCGTGGGACCAAGAACGCGCCCAATTGCGCCGAGAGCTGGATGAGGCGTACAAGAAGATCAACTTGTACCAGGACCAGCGCGATGACATGGTTGAGAAGAATAAGTCTTTGTGACAAAAACTCTCAGGTGTGTATGCCGAGTACTTTGTCTCTGCTTGCAATGATCATATAATGAATAAGAGATATGCTGTCTGCAGAGAA
>QPGU01000625.1:0-10738 GCA_004135705.1 Alloteropsis semialata | reverse complement strand
CTTTGTGCAGGCTTATCTGATGATAGCCCGAGTAGCAATCCAGGAAACAGAGTAGAGAGCAGCCAGCTGTAGAATCCACCACCTGATCGATGCGAGGTAGCCCGAAGGGATCCTTTGGGCAATGCTTGTTCAAGTCAGTGTAATCGACACACATTCTCCACTCGTTGTTGTTCTTCTTGCGGACCAGGACAGGATTAGCGAGCCAGTCTGGGTGGAACACCTCTTTAATGAACCCGGCTGCTAAGAGTTTCGCCAGCTCCGAACGGATGGCTTCTTTCTTGTCCTGGGCAAAGCGTCGTAGACGTTGTTTCTTCGGCTTGGCGGCAGGATCAACGTTGAGTTTGTGCTCAGCCAACTCCCTTGGGACTCCCGGCATGTCAGAAGGCTTCCATGCGAAGATGTCGCGGTTGTCCCGTAAGAAGCTGGTGAGCGCGCTTTCCTATTTGATAGGCAGGTCAGCGCCGATCAGCGCCGTCTTCGAGGGGTCGCCCGTCCCTAGGTCGATTGCCTTGATTGGAACTTCCTGGGAGGGCTTCATGTTCGGCACGGCTGGCTTTTTCGTTGGGATTTCCAACTCAGCCTCGCCGAGTTGTTTTGCCATAGCTGCTACGATTGCTGCCTGGCTCGGTTGCTGCATGCTTGCAGCAATCGTCACTGCCTCGGTGTCACAATCGTAGGAGGTCTTCAGGTCGCCCTTTAGAGATAGGATCCCCTTAGGGCCTGGCATCTTCAGGACGAGGTAGATGTAATGAGGAATCGCCATGAATTTCGCCAGAGCGGGTCTTCCCAGGATCGCGTGGTACGATGATTTGAAGTCGGCGACCTCGAATGTGATGTACTCGATCCTGTAGTTGGCCTCGGTACCAAATGTCACTGGAAGTGATACCTGGCCGAGGGGCATGGCAGCGTTGCCTGGAACAATGCCGTAGAAGGGTGAATCAATGGGCTTGAGCAGGTTGGTGATGTCTAAGCCCATTTTCTTCAAGGTCTTGGCGAACAGGATGTTGAGTCCGCTTCCTCCGTCGATCAATGTTCTTGTGAGCCGCGCGCCAGCTACCACAGGGTCGAGCACCAGAGGGTATCGCCTCGGGTTCTTGATGTTGGTCCATTGATCGTCGCGAGAAAAGCTGATGGGGACCTCTGACCACTTCAGGAAGGTGGGGATGGCAAGCTCAATGCAGGCGATCTCGCGGTGGATAAGCTTTTGCTTGCACTTGGATTCTGACTGAGTGATTCCCCCAAAGATGACATTGACAACCTTGTCGGCTTGCTTGTAGCCGGTGTCTTTGTCACCCTTGTCTCCTTTGTTGTCAGGGTTGTTTGGTTTGGGAGCGCCCTCTGCTGAGAACGCCTTCTTAAGCGACCAGCAGTCCCTGCTTGAGTGCTTATCCTTTGGGTGGAAAGGGCACTGCTTGTCGAGTAGTTTTTCGAACTTGTTGCGGGAAGAATTCTTCTCAGCAACATTGACCGTGTCTTCAGGTTTGCGCTTCTTATCGCTGAAGTCGCGCTTGCTGTTGTTCTCAACTTGCTTGCCCTTGTTGCGGTCGCCGTTGTTGTTGCGATCTCCTCCCGACTTGTTACGGTTGAATCTCTCACGCTGCATGTCTTCAGCATCTGACCAGCGGCTGATGAGTTCTCGCATCTGCTCTAGCGTCTTTGGCCTGTTCCTTCCGAAATCGAGATGCAGCACGGGGTCTGTAAGGCCACCGTGGAAGCAATCGATGACATCTTGGTCGGATAGGCCAGCACAGGTTGCGCGTTTCTCCCAAAATCACCGGTTGTAACTGCGCAAGTACTCGTTCTGGCCCTGTTTGCACTGGGCGAGGTCAAAACGAGTACCCGGCTTCTGCCATGAACCTTGGAAGTTGTTGATGAAAGCCTTGCAGAGTTCATCCCAGGAGTCGATGGAGCCTGGCTTGAGCCCTTCTAACCAGGTCAGTGGGGCCTGATCGAGGACTACTGGGAGATAGGTACACATGGTGTCGGTGTTGCCCCTCGCCGCCTTGATTGCCAAGTAGTAGATGCAGATCCACTAATCGGGGTCGCGTTTCCCGTCATATCTATCGATATGAGCTGGTTTGAACTTGTCGGGCCAGGAAGTAGCGCGGATGCGGTCTGAGAAGACCGGGAACCCTTCGTACTTGTGGAGGTTGTGGTGATCCTGACCCGGCGCTCCGTAGACTTGGTCGTACTCTTGGCGTCTGCGGCGTTCTTGTTCTTCGCGCTCGCGCGCCCGTGATGAGATGATGGTGCGCGCGTCCCTGGGTGGCAATTGTTCTCGCAGATCCCTGTTATCACGATTCTCGGGGCGTCTGTCCCTGTTTCGGTTGCCATCACGACCGCCGACGTGGCTCTGCTGAACCTCGCGGTTGCTTGGTCCAGCGCCGTGGTCACGGCCTCCGCCGCCGAGTACTATGCCTCCTTCATGTCGGCGTTGTTCTCTGCTCGGGTGGTGGGACTGGTTGCCTCGGTTTGCAACTTCAGGGTGTGCGCTGCTTGCCTGGCGGCTTGGTGCTCGAGTGATAGTCTTTGCCGGGTTGATTGCGTCATGCTGGATGGCTGCTGTCTCGAGCATTGTCTTCATCCTGAGGATCTCAGGAGTTTCAGGCATCTGTCCCAGCTCTGTGACGACAGCCATGATGTTGGCTGCAGCGCTGGAGTAGATGTCTTGGCCGGCAACTTGCCGGAACTTGGCGTTGAGGTCCTATGGGGGTAGCCTTCGGCCGAGGCGGCGACGTCGTTCTGCGCGAACGACATTTCGCTCCCTGCGTCGGTTGCGGTCAGCTTCGGCTTCGTTCTCCACAGTTGGCTCGTCGTTGGAGACTTCTTGTTCCTGGCCGATGATCACCATGGCTTGGCGCCCTGGTGAGTAGCTCCCTGTGCTTGAAGTTACAAGGACTGTTCAGCCGCGGCTGCTTGAAGAATTCAGGGGTTCTCCATGTTGAAACGGGAGTGGATCGATGCACGCGATGATGCGAGACATGTCCAAGTCCTCCTGTGGGGTTGCTCCAAGTGCTGGCTTGCGTCCCGGCCAGTGAACAAATCGTCCTTCGGGTGTTGAAGTGATGACGAGTCCGACTTGTTTCCCGTTAAGGGGAAGTTCGTCGAATTCGACCAGAGATCGGAGTTGTTTTGAGGACGCCGCCTGGAAAGCAGAGGTGGGGCCCGCGAGTCCAAAAGGATATTGGCCCGGGGTGTCGGCCTCATGCTTAACAGTGGCTGGACTCCTTTTCTTCTGGATTTTTGAATTGGCGAATTTTGGCATAGCCGATGGTTCAGAAACCGACTCGGGTTGCCTGGTCCGCTTTGCAAGTTTCCCAGCCCGAGTTGAAATCGGGTCGGGAAGAGTGATTCCTTGAGTCCGAGTTGATTTCGAACTCGAGGTTCCCCGAGGACGAGTTGTATTCGGTCCCGGGGGCGCGATCTCGTCAAGCTTGTCGGCGAGTTGCTCCGGAGTCGGCGATTTGAGGACGCGGTCGAAGTTGCCCTCGCCGTCCGCCGTGCAGACCCAGGAGCCGAAAACGAAGGTGGCGCCCTTCTCGAACGCCATGTCGCCGTCACAGTTGATGATGACTGGTGCCATCGAGCTTGCTGAACGATTCTCGACGAGAGCCCCTACCTGGCGTGCCAGCTGTCGGTTTTTTATACCGGCTTGCCTACTATGGGGGGTCGCTAAGTAGTCGAGTTGTTCGTGGGGGCCTCGCCGGAACCAGAAGCGCGATGGTGAACACGAGACGATTTAGACAGGTTCAGGCCGCCTCGAGTAGAGAGCGTAATACCTTACGTCCTGTATGGTGGATCTCCTCGTATTGATGTGTATGATTTTACAAGGGGTCCCTGCCTCACCTTATATACTCGGGAGACAGGGTCTACAAGGCAAGAAATACAAACTCCTAGTCGGATACAATACACAGAGTCCTAACATGAGTAGGCCAGGTTGTTTCCCAGTACCCGACTAGTTTCCTTAAGCTGTACAGTCCTTCCTTGTATCAGTCAAGGTTGCCGGCCCAATTTCCTAACGGGACTGTGGCCCATGAGGACTCCCATGGATCCTGGACCGTCACTAGGATACCCCGGTGCCCAAAGCAAGCATAGGAGAACTACCTTAGCTATATTCTCAGCTTAGTGCTAAGTTATCCTCTCTACCCAGCCTTTATATAAACTCGATCGGTCCAGCCAACCGTATTAACTAGACAGTGCCCTCACGTTCCCCGTGGACTCGATACCTGGTTTACTCTCGGGTGAAAGCTACTTCGACAGCCGTGCACATTTGGACTTTCTGTTTGCCAACGCTGGTGTCAACAGGAACCACAAAAACACATAACTAAAATCACTATAATTTTTATGCCTTTAAATTATGTATCCTATCATGCCAGTGACGACTTTAGAAACAAGCCACCTTCAAAAAGTTTAACATGAAGAGTAGGACAAAGCGGCGCAGATATACAATGTTTCACTCTCATTTTAGCAAAATGTTTGGGGCTAAGTTTTCAGTTGAGCCGTAGTTTCTTGACCAAATAATTATGTTTCTCTTTAGCCTAATAATTATGTTTAGGGCTATGTTTTTTCTACAAAGACACTCTCCATTGACCAAATAAGCTGGTTGGTCAATCAAGCTTAGCGCAGTCCAAATGATGCCTGAGTCAACGGGAATCGTCAACACAAGATGACGTCCACAATATGCGCCGGCGCTGCATCGCTGTATTTTGGCCTTTGGGCCGTGTATCGTCGTTGAGCCCATTAGGGGCACGTCCCGGGGGTTGACCACGAGCCTAACCCCTATAACTCAGTCGCCGCCACCCATGTTAGGGTTTGGGTTTTGCTTTAGTTCAATCTGTCTTCGAACAGTCGCCGTTGATCGGTTTGTGAAACCCCAACTCGTATGCTTAATCATTCATCAGCGGTTTGTCACCATAATTTGAGAGCTGCGTTCTTTCGAGTTCTTGCTTGTGTTCTTTGTTTCGCAGGCAGGGATTAGCCTTCTTGGTGAGGTCAACCGGATTGTGACACGGTTGATAACCAGAGGAGTTGTGGTGCTAAGATTGCAGGGATTCGGGTCTTTGGATCTGAAGCCGGATCGGTGTGTCGCGCTCCGTCCAAACGAGAGTTATTTTCGCCTGAAGGAAGATTGGGAACCCTAGTCCCCATCAAGTGGTATTCAGAGACAGGTTTTTCGTCAGGTTTGTATCCCCTTTGTCGAGTGTTTCGCCTTTGTCCCATAGTCCAGCGCCATAGCCTTTGCATATTTCAGTTTCGGAGTCCGTCGTGTTGAGTTTGTGTCTTGGTCGAGGTCTTGTTGCTGGTTAGGGTGTGTTCCTGTCTAGTTCATGTGTCTTCCCTCCGCCATCCACCAAACCCTTGCCGTCGCCGCCTTTTTTTACACCCATTGTTCCCGTTTTGTCCTCTAGTTTCGGAGTCCTCACTTCAAATGGCCATAACTCCCACATACGAACTCCGATTGGGGCAGTCTTTGTGTTTTTTGATTAGGAGAAAAATTCGCTTCGCCCCGTCCCCCCTTTGGCGGGTTTGCCATTCTCAGATTTGCAAAAATCGGCCTGGAAGTTCCTCTTTCCGAGGCTCGAACGTTTTTCTGAATTTTAGGCATACCTTCTGAAAATTCTACAGGCCACGTTTTTCATCTGTTTAAGCTCAATTTTTGTGTGGTTCCTTCCTTTGTGCTCCTGAGTAAGAAAAAAAATATCAAATAAAATAAAATGGTTTGGAGTCATCTGTTGCGAACAAACTGACAGCAAGTTCGGCCGCATAAAACGGTGCATTAGTTGCACTAAATGGGCCCATTTCGGGGTGTCACAAAAGCACAAACAAAATGGTCCGAAACTCACCCAGACAAGGTTTTTGGTCTAATAGAGTGGTTTGGAGTCATCCGTTGCGAAAAAATTGAAAGCAAGTTCGGCCGCAAAAAGCGGCGCATTAATTGCACTAAACGGGCCCGTTTCGCTACGTTACAAAAGCAGTAACGAGATGGTCCGAAACTCACGCAGACATGGTTTTTGGTCTAATTGAGTGGTTTGGAGTCATCCGTTGCGAAAAAATTGACAGTAAGTTCGGCCGCAAAAAATGGTGCATTAATTGCACTAAACGGGCTCGTTTCGCTACGTCACAAATGCAGTAACGAAATGGTCCGAAACTCACCTAGACATGGTTTTTGGTCTAATAGAATGGTTTGGAGTCATCCGAAGCGAAAAAATTAATAGCAAGTTCGGCCGCATAAAATGGTGCATTAATTGAACTAAACGGGCCCGTTTCACTACGTTACAAAAGCAGTAATGAAATAGTCCGAAACTCACCCAGACATGGTTTTTTGGTTTAATAGAGTGGTTAGGAGCCATCCGTTGCGAAAAAATTGACACCTAGTTCGGCCGCATAAAATGGTGCATTAATTGAACTAAACGGGCCCGTTTTGCTACGTCATAAAAGCTGTAATGAAATGGTTCGAAACTCACCCAGACATGGTTTTTGGTCTAATAGAATGGTTTGGAGTCATCTGTTGCGAAAAAATTGACAGCAAGTTCGGCCACATAAAACGATGCATTAATTGCACTAAACGGGCCCGTTTCACTACGTTACAAAAGCAGTAACGAAATAGTCCAAAACTCACCCAGACAAGGTTTTTGATCTAATAGAGTGGTTTGGAGTCATCCGTTGCGAAAAAACAGACAGCAAGTTCGGCCGCAAAAAGCGGTGCATTAATTGCACTAAACGGGCCCGTTTCGCTACATTACAAAAGCAGTAACGAAATGGTCCGAAACTCACCCAGACATGGTTTTTGGTCTAATAGAGTGGTTTGGAGTCATCCATTCCGAAAAAATTGACAGCAAGTTCGGCCGCAAAAAACGGTGCATTAATTGCACTAAACGGGCCCGTTTCGCTACATCACGAAAGCTATAACGAAATGGTCCGAAACTCACTCAGACATGGTTTTTAGTATAATAGAGTGGTTTGGAGTCATCCATAGCGAAAAAATTGATAGCAAGTTCGGCCGCATAAAACGGTCCATTAATTGAACTAAACGGGCCTGTTTCACTATGTTACAAAAGCAGTAACGAAATGGTCCGAAACTCACCCAGACATTGTTTTTTGGTTTACTAGAGTGGCTAGGAGCCATCCGTTGCGAAAAAATTGACACCTAGTTCGGCCGCATAAAACGGTGCATTAATTTAAACTAAACGGGCCCTTTTCGGGGTGTCATAAAAGCTGTAACGAAATGGTTCGAAACTCACCCAGACATGGTTTTTGGTCTAATAGAGTGGTTTGGAGTCATCTGTTGCGAAAAAATTGATAGCAAGTTTGGCCACATAAAACGATGCATTAATTGCACTAAACGGGCCCGTTTCACTATGTTACAAAAGCAGTAACGAAATGGTCCAAAACTCACCCAGACAAGGTTTTTGATCTAATAGAGTGGTTTGGAGTCATCCATTGCGAAAAAACAGACAGCAAGTTCGGCCGCAAAAAGCGGTGCATTAATTGCACTAAACGGGCCCGTTTCGCTACGTTACAAAAGCAGTAATGAAATGGTCCGAAACTCACCCAAACATGGTTTTTGGTCTAATAGAGTGGTTTGGAGTCATCCGTTGCGAAAAATTGATAGCAAGTTCGACCGCAAAAAGCACAAACGAAATGGTCCAAAACTCACCCACACATGGTTTTTGGTCTAATTGAATGGATTGGAGTCATCCGTTGCAAACAAACCGACAGCAAGTTCGGCCGCATAAAACGGTGCATTAGTTGCACTAAACGGGCCCGTTTTGGGGTATCACAAAAGCACAAACGAAATGGTCCGAAACCCACCCAGACTTGGTTTTTGGTCTAATAGAGTGGTTTGGACTCATCCATTTGCGAAAAAAATTGACAGCAAGTTCGGCCACATAAAATGATGCATTAATTGCACTAAACGGGCCCGTTTCACTACGTCACAAAAGCAGTAACAAAATGGTCCGAAACTCACCCAGACATGGTTTTTGGTCTAATAGAGTGGGTTGGAGTCATTCGTTGCGAAAAAATTGACAGCAAGTTCGGCCGCAAAAAATGGTGCATTAATTGCACTTACGGGCCCGTTTTGCTACGTTACAAAAGCAGTAACAAAATGGTCCGAAACACACCCAGACATGGTTTTTGGTCTAATAGAGTGGTTTGGAGTCATCCGTAGCGAAAAAATTGACAACAAGTTCGGCCGCATAAAATGGTGCATTAATTGAACTAAACGGGCCCGTTTCGCTACGTTACAAAAGCAGTAACGAAATGGTCCGAAACTCACCCAGACATGGTTTTTTGATTTAGTAGAGTGGTTAGGAGTCATCCGTGGCGAAAAAATTGACAGCTTGTCCGGACGCATAAAACGGTGTATTAATTGCACTAAACAGGCCCTTTTCAGGGTGTCATAAAAGCTGTAACGAAATGGTCCGAAACTCACCCAGACATAGTTTTTGGTCTAATAGAGTGGTTTGGAGTCATCCGTTGCGAACAAAGACAGCAAGTTCGGCCGCATAAAACGGTGCGTTAATTGCACTAAACAGGCCCGTTTCGGAGTGTCACAAAAGCACAAACGAAATGGTCCAAAACTCACCCAGACATGGTTTTTGGTCTAATAGAGTGGTTTGGAGTCATCCATTGCGAAAAAATTGACAACAAGTTCGGCCGCATAAAACGGTGCATTAATTGCACTAAACGGGCCCGTTTCTGGGTGTCACAAAAGCACAAACGAAATGGTCCAAAACTCACCCACACATGGTTTTTGGTGCAATAAATGGTTTGGAGTCATCCGTTGCGAACAAACTGACAGCAAGTTCGGCCGCATAAAACGGTGCATTAATTGCACTAAACGGGCCCGTTTCGGAGTGTCACAAAAGCACAAACGAAATGGTCCGAAACTCACCCAGACATGGTTTTTGGTCTAATAGAGTGGTTTGGAGTCATCCATGTTGAAAAAATTGAAAGCAAGTTCGGCCGTATAAAACGATGCATTAATTGCACTAAACGGGCCCGTTTCCCTACGTTACAAAAGCAGTAACGAAATGGTCCGAAAGTCACCCAGACATGGTTTTTGGTCTAATAGAGTGGTTTGGAGTCTTCCGTTGCGAAAAAATTGAAAGCAAGTTCGGCCGCATAAAACGATGCATTAATTGCACTAAACGGGCCCGTTTCGCTACATTACAAAAGCAGTAACGAAATGGTCCGAAACTCCCCCAGACATGGTTTTTTGTCTAATAGAGTGGTTTGGAGTCATCCGTTGTGAAAAAATTGACAGCAAGTTCGGCCACATAAAATGATGCATTAATTGCACTAAACGGGCCCGTTGCACTACGTCACAAAAGCAGTAACGAAATGGTCCGAAACTCACCCAGACATGGTTTTTGGTCTAATAGAGTGGTTTGGAGTCATTCGTTGCGAAAAAATTGCCGTCAAGTTCGACCGCAAAAAACGATGCATTAACTGCACTAAACGGGCCCGTTTCGCTACGTTACAAAAGCAGTAACAAAATGGTCCGAAACACACCCAGACATGGTTTTTGGTCTAATAGAGTGCTTTGGAGTCATCCGTAGTGAAAAAATTGACAAGTTCGGACGCATAAAATGGTGCATTAATTGAACTAAACGGGCCCATTTCGCTACGTTAGAAAAGCAGTAACAAAATGGTCCGAAACTCACCTAGACATGGTTTTTTGATTTAATAGAGTGGTTAGGAGTCATCCGTGGTTAAAAAATTTGACAGCTAGTTCGGCCGCATAAAACAGTATATTAATTGCACTAAACGGGCCCTTTTCATTGTGTCATAAAAGCTGTAACGAAATCGTCCGAAACTCACCCAAACATGGTTTTTGGTCTAATAGTGTGGTTTGGAGTCATCCGTTGCGAAAAAATTGACATCAAGTTCTGCCGAAAAAAACGGTGCATTACTTGCACTAAACGGGCCTGTTACGCTACGTTAAAAAAGCAGTAATGAAATGTTCCGAAACTCACCCAGACATGGTTTTTGGTCTAATAGAGGGGTTTGGAGTCATCCGTAGTGAAAACATTGATAGGAAGTTCGGCCGCATAACACGGTGCATAAATTGAACTAAACGGGCCCGTTTCGCTACGTTACAAAAGCAGTAACGAAAAGGTCCGAAACTCACCCAAACATGGTTTTTTGGTTTAATAGAGTGGTTAGGAGTCATCCGTTGCGAAAAAATTGACAGCTAGTTCGGCCGCATAAAACGGTGCATTAATTGAACTAAACGGGCCCTTGGGTGTCATAAAAGCTGTAACGAAATGGTCCGAAACTCACCCAGACATGGTTTTTGGTCTAATAGAGTGGTTTGGAGTCATCCGTTGCGAAAAAATTGACAGCAAGTTCGGCCGCATAAAACGGTACATTAATTGCACTAAACGGGCCCATTTCGCTACGTTACAAAAGCAGTAACGAAATGGTCCGAAACTCACCTAGACATGGTTTTTTGTCTAATAGAGTGCTTTGGAGTCATCCGTTGCGAAAAAATTGAAAGCAAGTTCGGTCGCATAAAACGATGCATTAATTGCACTAAACGGGCCCGTTTTCCTACGTTACAAAAGCAGTAACGAAATGGTCCGAAACTCACGTAGACATGGTTTTTGGTCTAATAGAGTGGTATGGATTCATACGTTGCGAAAAAATTGACAGCAAGTTCGGCCGGAAAAAACGTTGCATTACATGCACTAAACGGGCCTGTTTCGCTACGTTAAAAAAGCAGTAATGAAAT
>QPGU01000011.1:0-37178 GCA_004135705.1 Alloteropsis semialata | reverse complement strand
ATATCTTGTTCAAAGACACAGCTGATCCATTACTTTACATATTGGCCTTGTTTTATGCTTTACTTTATTATTCAAAGGCTGATCTGTTATATCAATCAAGGTCCGATCCTGATTGGTCTGATTCTGAGGTCCGATTTGGTATCTGATTGAGGTCCGATTACTCGGTCCGATTGACGACATCAATGAGGTCCGATTTTGAGGTCCGATTGGTATCGGCCGACACGTGTCTGATTGGGTCTTGGCTAAAATTCGACGTTACTCTATCGTCTGAAATAGAGCCGGCACAATCAAAGAACAATTTAATTGTTTTATCCCCTTGTCAATTTCAGGTCAAATTGACTGGCACGCTGCGAACCTGAACTGGAGTGTGGACTGGCACTGGAGCGAAGCAGATCTCCCTGGTCTTCGTGTGCTGCACGCGGGGAATACGACCGCCGATTTTCCGCGTCAACACATTTTTGGCACGCCCAGTGGGACACGAGAAACAAAATCCAAGATGTCGTCGTCTGATGTTGAACAAGAAGCTGCACAAGGCTTGCTGCTGAGAAAGAAGCTGCTGAGAAGGCTAAGAACGACAAGAACAAGACGCCTGAGACGGCCATGCCAATTACAAAAGCCGATCTGTCTAAAACTCAATTGGACGCAGTTCAGGCTCAGATTGATGCGTTTGAGAAGCTGTGCCTTGGCCAATTCGGGCGTAATCGTTCAGGTCCTATACTCAAAGGTCCTCTCCCAGATCCAGAGTTGATTAAGAAGACAACTGATGCTCGGGAGTACCAAGTCAACATGACAGAGATGATTCACCAGGCTGTTCATCATGCATTGATCAATCAGTCAGGCACTTTGGTGAATTCTCTGGACAATCTCATCAAGAAGGCGGTGGACGATGCTATTTGCTTGAAAGGTCCAGTGTTTATAGCAGATTCTGCAGGGGCATCAGGATCAGGAAGAGGCAAAGAAACTGCAGATAATACAATGACCGTTGCTCCACAGATGCCGATTGCTCCACCACCTCCTGTTGAACTGGCCAACGGTTTTCTGTTGATGGCCGATGGAACTATTGTCGGCCCACATGGTGAAAAGTATACCAGGACTCTGAACGAAGGAGAGAAACAACCTGCAGCTGCAAGACTACGTGCAGAGATTCCTTCACATCAGCGTATGGTTGGTGATTACAATAACTATGTGATGGATATAGCTGATGGAATGCCACCTGGAAATCAACAGTCCGATTGGTCACAGAAGATAGCCGAGGTGATCCAGAATCAATTCGGCTTGAAGCCTAAAGATGAAGCAAGGTTGTATCGGCACCCGTACCCATCTTACTTTGATGCAGTGCCACTTCCTCCACGTTACAGAGTGCCGGATTTCTCCAAGTTCTCCGGGCAAGATGATATGACCACCATCGAACATGTGAGCCGATTCTTGGCTCAGTGTGGTGAGGCTGCTTCTGAGGAAGGACTCAGGCTCAGATTTTTCCCTCTGTCACTGTCAGGGCCGGCGTTTACCTGGTTTACGTCGTTGCCAGCAGGATCAGTCACAGGATGGTCCGATATGGAGAAGCAGTTCCATAAATACTTCTTTTCTGGTCTCAACGAGATGAAGATCTCCGATTTGATTGTTATCAGGCAGAGGAATGATGAGACCGTCAAGGAGTATATTCAACGGTTCCGTGACACTAGGAATCGGTGTTACAGTTTGAAGCTGTCTGACATGCAGTTGGCCGAGCTTGCATTCCAGGGTTTGCTCGCGCCAATTAAAGAAAAGTTTTCTGCTCAGGAGTTTGAGACGTTGGGACAACTGGTTCAGAAGGTGTCAGCTCATGAGGTCCGATATCAGGAGATGAAGCGTGTGAAGTTTTCCAAACAAGTATCTTATCTTTCTGAATCTGAAGAAGAAGCTGATGTCAACATAGCTGAATGGACTAAATCCAAGAAGCCAGTATCGCTCCCATGGATCAAGCAGAACCCTGAAAAGTTTGGATTTGATATAACAAAGGCCGATAAGATTTTTGATTTGCTGCTCAGTGAGAAGCTTATCCAGCTTTCTCCAAATCACTCAATTCCATCGGCCGATGAGTTGAAGAAACGCAAATATTGCAAATGGCATAACTCAACTTCTCACGAGACCAATGAATGCAAAGTGTTCAGGAGGGAGATCCAATTGGCTATAGAATCTGGCAAGATCAAGTTTGAAGACAGCAAGAAAGCCATGAAGATCGACGGTCATCCCTTTCCCAATAACTTTGCTGATTTCTCCTTTCCTGTTAATATGGTTGATGCTAATGAAAAGGGGAAGTTTAAAGTGCTCACATCGAACCACGCCAAGAGTTCTGGTGCCGTTGATCCTGCAGTTCAAGTTACTGTTGAAGAGCTACGCAGGAATCATCAGGTGTTTGGACATGAGTCTAATGCTCCTGGTGGGTATCGGCCGCGTGTGACTTCCCAAATGCTGATTAACAAATACAAGAGGCAGCAAGCAGCAGCCCGAGCATGGGAAGAACGCGAGGAACGACGACGTCGAAGGCGTGAATATCAGGCAAGGCGGCTTGATGAAGAGTTTGATGATCAGCGCCGACGTGGTAACAGGTCCGATGGCCGACGCTGATATGATGAGTGGTCCGATGACCGACGCCGGTACGATGACAGGTCCGATGGCAAGCGCTGGTTTGATGATAGAGTCAATGATCGTCGTCAGTACGGTTATGGGTCTGATTGGCGTATGGACAGGCGTCAAGTTTATGACCGATATGATCAGGATGATGATCATTGGGGATGTCCTTTCTTCGTATTCTGCTGGAACGAGAAGCTTAGATTGCCATCAAAAGCAGATTGTCCTGAATGCAGCTTCCAGTATGAAGAATACAGAGCTTCCAAGAGAGGGCGACGGTCAGTTCATGAACGGATCGGCGTCAGGATTGATGATCATCATCAAAGGGATGAAGGCCGAGTTGATGCTCATGGCCATAAAAATATTGAAGGCCGGGTTAATACTCATGGCCACAAAAATAATGAAGGCCGGGCTGATGCTCATGGCCCTAAAAAAATGGAAGAAAAGGCTTCAGTTCAGAATCGGACTAAAGAACCTCCAATGAGACCTGGACAGTGGTGCCCATCAGGGATTTCTAAGTCTAAAAAGAGACGTGTTCAGAGGTTGCGCTATAATGAGCAGATTCAGGAGCAGGAATTGGCAAAAAAAAAAGAAGGCATGGCGCATCAAGATGGCCAATGATGGTGAAGCAAGCACATCGGCCACAATAAACATGGTTTTGATGTTGCCCCTTGATTTTGCTGCTCCTGATGAACAAGACGACCATGAGGTCGATTATGAACTGGAAGAAGCCGCTGCATGTTTGGTTCTTGATTCAGAGAAGGCGGTCTTTGAGAAGCCAAATGCAAATGGATATCGGCACCTGAAGCCTCTGTACATCAAGGGATACGTTGATGGGAAGCCGATGACCAAGATGCTGGTTGATGGAGGAGCTGCAGTAAATCTCATGCCCTACTCCACATTCCGCAAGCTGGGTAAAGGGATTGATGATCTGATCAAGACCAATATGACGCTCAAGGACTTTGGCGGAAACGTTTCAGAGCCTCGGGGGGCAATCCATGTAGAATTGACCATCGGCAGCAAGACATTGCCGACCACCTTCTTTGTGATTGATGGCCAAGGTTCTTATAGCATGCTCCTCGGACGTGATTGGATCCATGCCAATTGCTGCATACCATCTACAATGCATCAGTGTTTGATCCAATGGCAAGGCAATAAGGTGGAGATCGTCCCAGCTGATGATTCGGTTAGCATTGCTACAGTTGAGTCAACAATTTGGGAGTTTGAAGGAATTGAATGCCTGTCAGGAAAAACATGGGATGGTGACTTTCTCAAGGTGTCCGATCAAGGACTACAGCCGATCCAAGCAGTCGGCTCTGAGACTTTGTTTTAAATGGATGATTGTATAGAAGATTTTGAAGGCCGATATGGTTAATCAGTCTTTCAAATATATCTTTGATAGTTCTTCTTGCGAGTTGAATCGGCCTGATTATTATTTTGTCCTGGGGGGCAAGGTTCGAGTTTGCTTATCCAATTGTACTACCCTAGCATTTGGGTAAATTCGTAAAGCCGATACCGCTGCTGCTCATGTCGTCGCTGCTGATGAAGGAACAGTGCTGAAATACCAAGATTCAGAAGAAAGGATTTCAACATCTATGCTAACACGACGTCGGCTCGTCAATCCGAAAAATATGGTATGATCAAGTAAACTTTATTTCTTACTGCGAAATACTTGGGAATTTTATTTTATGAAAATTAAATGCATAGTTTAGCTCCTCAATAATATGAAATTCCTACCAGAGCCATATGTTGATATCTTCTGAAAACCTTACACATATGCTGCTTGTTTTGTATTGAGTATTGTCAAATTGTTTGTGACCCTTGTGAGATTTGTTTCATGCTTTTAAGATCGAGATCACGTACACTCCACATATTATTCCATTGTTGGGTATGCTAGACTTTAATTTCCGGGCAATCGGTCGTTTGGTCTGATTCGCATGCTCAACTATTCATATGCTGACTTCTACACTGGAAGTTACGCAAAAACATGCCTTCCATCCATACAAAAATACTCCGTCCCTTTGACATGACTTTTCAAATTCATTATGCAAAAGGTATGGGTTATGCAAAAAAGAAAAAGAAAAACAATATATTATCCGTGCTCAAAAGCATAAGGAAGAGTGATAAAAATAAATATGAAAGATAGCCCATATCTGAAAAGAAAAGTAAAATGAAGAGTCATGCAAAAGGGAGTTTCACCCAAAAATTCCACACACATGCACATCTTGATCTGATTGTATGACTTATTTTCTCCACTGGATCCGGTTTTTGACTTTGCAAGATATGCAGTGCAAGTATGCTTCCTTTCTGTATCCAACCCTGAGCTCCACAAAAAGGCCTTATTAGAAGTAGGAAGAAAAGGAGACGATGCAGTGTCTCGGTAAGGAATAATACACATTGAGCGATCTGAGAGAATCATTTGAGGAGCGAAGTTATGTTTTGATTTGAAAATGAAAAACCAAGTTATTTAGCAGGAAGAGTAGAGTTTTCTTGATTATTTATATTGGCGAACATGTTATGAAGAAGCTTGAAGAAAGGTATCGGCTATGAAAAGGGCAGTGCTAGAGAAGTCAAGGTGTTGAAGCGAATTGCATCGGCTAGGAGATTGAGACGCTGGATTTACAGAATTTCGAAGCATGAATCCTTCATACTCCGAAACTGGGGGGCATGTGTTGACACCAGATTTTCGCACCTGACATGCTGAGTCAGATGGTGACGTGGTGAGGTTGAGACTGCACAGTGGGCCCGTTGACTGGTCAAGACCGAAGATGACAGAGAAGGAAGCCGACGCTGAAGAGGGGTCCGATGAAGCAGGAGTCCGACCCGATGACGAGTACAAGAGGAAAGGCACGTCGGCTAAGAAGGAAGCGTATCAGATCCAGGGACTATTTCCTTTTCAGAAGGCATATGGGAGTCCCGTTCTATCTTAAGCTTAGTTTACTTTATTTAGTTAGTCTGGTCCGATCAGGACTCTCCATGACCAGGGTATAAATATGAACCCTCGTACATTGTAAAAACTATTCTCACAATCAATACAACCCGGCTTCACGCCAAAACCCTAGTAGTAGTTACCGACGAAGCTCATTGGTGGACGGGCTGCATCAGTTCTGATCTCCGGCTTACCAGTAAGTTAGTCAATTTATCGAACTAGTATAGGCTTTGAATTGAGGCGCATCGCCCTTTCTCGTTTCTACTGTTCAACCGATTTATCTCTGGATAATCAAGATTGATATAGATTCCCTACGTCGGAGCTAGATCAATATTGATTATTCAACAGATTATCGTTTATCGGACTACACTTTAAGCCTAGATTCCCTATGTCGGAGCTAGGTATCAAGATTAGTCTAGATTCCCTACGTCGGAGCTAGAGTAATCTTGGTTACTAAAGGTAGTCTTTGCGGTTTGTTGAAGTTGCTAGATTGGTTTAGATCTACGCCATGTGAATCGATTCTACTTCTTCAACGGCTTTGAGCATTGGTCTTGGTCCGATTTAAGCAATATTTATCTTACAGCATCGTTCTAGGTCCGATCCTGCTTTGTGGTTTAATCTAGTTGTTCTTTGAGTATTGCATTGGTGTAGATTCCCTACGTCGGAGCTAGATCTTTGTAATACGCTTAGATTAATCTTTGATTGTCATGTTTGGTCTAGATTCCCTACGTCGGAGCTAGATTCATCTTGATTAGTCAAAGGAAGCTTTGATTAAGCCTTATTGCTATTTGAATGTTAAGTGTGGTGTAGATTCCCTACGTCGGAGCTGGATCTTGCTTAATTATTTGGTAGCATATCTTAGAATCAGAACGAATCTGTTAATGTTTTACCTGTTTATTTTGCTTAATCTGATCAACACCCGTGCGAGCATCTTGTTTAATTGACAGGTTGATGAGTTGAATCTGATTATCTAGTTATCCGATATGATCATAGCTGGAGAAATCTAGATTCCCTACGTCGGAGCTAGGTTTCTCTACAAAGGCTATAATCCGATTGGTTGGTTAGACGGTCCGATAAGACAAGTCAAACTAGCAATTAGACAAGGTGGACAATGTATCGGCTTACACTGTGATTATTTAATATCTTGTTCAAAGATACAGCTGATCCATTACTTTACATATTGGCCTTGTTTTATGCTTTACTTTATTATTCAAAGGCTGATCTGTTATATCAATCAAGGTCCGATCCTGATTGGTCTGATTCTGAGGTCCGATTTGGTGTCTGATTGAGGTCCGATTACTCGGTCCGATTGACGTCATCAATGAGGTCCGATTTTGAGGTCCGATTGGTATCGGCCGACACGTGTCTGATTGGGTCTTGGCTAAAATTCGACGTTACTCCATCGTCTGAAATAGAGCCGGCACAATCAAAGAGCAATTTAATTGTTTTATCCCCTTGTCAATTTCAGGTCAAATTGACTGGCACGCTGCGAACCTGAACTGGAGTGTGGACTGGCACTGGAGCGAAGCAGATCTCCCTGGTCTTCGTGTGCTGCACGCGGGGAATACGACCGCCGATTTTCCGCGTCAACAGCTCCGAGCAGTGGATCATCGATGGTCAGACCGTTCCCGCGGGCTGGACTGTCAAGTGGATCGAGGACTATCTGGTGTTTGATGTGTGCTCCTGATGACATGTTCTTTGGGCTTATGAACATGTTATTGTATCTTGTCGTTTAGCTTCTGCGCTTTTATTCAGAACTCTGGTTTGTATTCTAAATGTTTTAAACTCTGGCTTGTAAAACTTAATGATAGAACTATTGTAATTTATGGTGATGTCGGTAACATCTGTGCTCTCCTTCAAGGGAGCCTTGTGCACATTGGTTCGATCGGAAATACGATGGTTTCATCGGGCTTGACCCGACAGATCGTCTAATTGAACTGTTTGAAGTACGCGTAACCGGATCAAGTAACACTACAAGGTTTTGGGCCTAATGCCACGGAATGCATTGCAATGACACAAATTTGGTTGCAATAGGTAAGTGTTATTGCAACCACTTCCAAATATCATTGCAACAGATCGATGTTATTGCCACCATTTCAAAATTGGTTGCGATAAGATAAAAATATTGCCACGAGTTCTTTGGGTTGTGATAATATTGAGTTTTGTTGCAAGAGATAGGTTTTTTAGCCATGAATTTCAAAATGGTTGCGATAGTGAATAGTTTTGCCACGAATGTCTTACGTTGTCATAACAATTTATTTTGTTGCAACAGGTCTACCCATACTGCAACGAAAAATTATTTTGGTTGCATTTAGTTGTCAGTATTGCCATGAAATTATTGCGTTGTCCTAATTTTGTCCTTAGGTTGCAAAAGCCTCCTCAATATTGCAACGAAAACTAAATGGTTACAATTTGTTGTCAATTTTACCATGTTTCTCTGGCGTTGCAATAATCTTGTCTTTCCATTGCAAAAGGTTGCTCCATATTGCAACCAAAACTAAATGGTTGCAATTTGTTGTAGATTTTGCCACGTTTGTCTGGTGTTGTAATAATCTTGTCTTTTTCGTTGCAAAAGCTTGCTCCATATTGCAATCCTAACTAAATGGTTGCAACTTGTTGTCAATTTTGCCACGTTTGTCTGGCGTTGTAATAATCTTGTCTTTCCGTTGCAAAAGGTTGCTCCATATTGCAACCAAAACATTTTGTGGCCATTAATAATTTCTCTAGCAGCTAATTATTGCATATTTTGCCAAAAAATATGTGAAAGTTGGGTTCGAACCTATGACCTGCTATCTGTATGAAACATGCACCAACTACCACTAAAGAAGGCTAGCTTGTTATGATTGAAAGCATTGTCGACCCCTAATCATGGTGCATAAAAACCTCTATTGTTTAAAATTTACTCAGTCACCTTATATATTTTCTAATTTTTAGTGCCCACAAAATATCTAAGCTTTTAATCTAATATATTTGCAATAATGACACAATATGTATGTGGTATGTGTGGATTTCTTTTAGGGCAAAACCAGCGACAAGATATAAAGCAGTACTAGCTAGTGTGCTGACATCAATTTAAATAGTACACAAGACAGAGCAATACTAATTAATTAATATATCACGGTCAGTATAGGAACAATAACGAAACAATATATAATGTAGGCTATCTATACAAAAAATTCATCATCATGTTCTTCACTTGAAGAATTCACAGGTGCTACAATGCCATCCTCGATGTAGGTATCATCTTCATTATGTTCTTCATCAGCTAATATATCTAAGTCTGCATCATTTGGCTCTGGTACACATTCAGCAATCGCCTTGTCAATGATGGAAGCATGACCACTTATCCCTTCCATGTCGGACCTTCTCCAATTTGTCAACTCTCCATGTGTGTGTGAAACGCTCATGTCCTCTACTCCGACGACCAGTGAGTCAACATCATTTTGTTCCTCAATTTCTGCTTCTGGCATGGCAAAGAGATTTCTAGGTGCTATTCTAACAACACTGGCCCATTCCGGTTTGTTTCTCTTGGCCTTGACATAAAACACCTGCTCAGCTTGTATACCCAAAATGAAAGGATCACTGAAATATCGAAATCTAGATGTATCAATGTCGATAATACCATACTGATCCTTACTATAACCTCTACCTTTGGTCTTTGTGGCTGCAGGCACATCATACCAGTCACACTCAAACAAGATAACTTCCTTTTCATTAGGGAATTCCAGTGAGATAATGCTTTTAATACGACCATACCATTCCATATCGCCAGTACTCTCATCCCCTTTCACAACAACACCACTATTTTGAGTACTCAGGTTCTTCTCAATGTGGACTGTTCGAAACAAAAATCCATTGAGGAAACATCTGTTGAAAATCCGTGCCCGATGATCTGGTCCTTGCGAAAGGGCATAGATGTTTAGTTTTTTAGTAATATTGGGAGTAGTCTTGTAACCCTTGCTAATAGACCATATATGTGATTCTTCTTTCCTGTCAATTGTAGCTTCTTGTTACCGTACGAGTTGTACATCCTTCTTTATGCTGCATCCACCATGAGCTATAATTTTTTTCTTTTATTTTCTTATGTTGTCAAAAATCTCGAGGGTTATAGTATCTTGTTAATGTGCATTTTTTGATCAATAGTTTTCTGCTATTATGTGAGGGAATAGGAATCTTTTTGCTGGTCAGCTTTTGTTTCTTGGAGACATATCTGAATTTTGAGCACTCTTAATTTTTATTAGCAGTTCCATGCTGAAGCAAACCAAAAAAAATATTAATTTCGATAAGGCATTTAAATGTTGTATGTATGATGTGATCTAACAAAGCTGCTATGTTAATATGTTCTGGCCACTTGAGTATGCAGTCATGTCTTAATTATAAGCCTTCTGGAGATTTCCTGTTCAGCTATTTGCACCATTTTGGTACTGTATTCAGTAGGACATTCATTCAGTTGTTGTTTCCCCATGCCATCAAATCCATATATTTCTAATCATTTTTATTTACAGTATTCAGTACTAAAGTTTGATATTTCTGGTAATTTGTATAATGTCATCGTGATCATGACAATTTGTTTACTACTAGATGCTAATGCATTTTTCTCATCATGGCCAGCATGAAGCTAAATAAAAGTTGATTGGAGCACTCGAAGCTGAAGCGTGCGAGATCAAGTGACCCAAGAATCAAGTGTCGAACTACCATTGTTGAAGTTTCTATCTTAATATTCCATAGACATTCTACTATTAAATGCATAGTTTGTAACTGATTGTACACACTATTTCAAAGGATTATCACCTTTATATTTCATACGCTCAGATGGATTAACGTTGTGCTTTCATAGTCATGTGAGTTCGATAAATATATTTGGCACAACATAATATTAGCATGGCGATATCTACAGTTGCCACGATATTCATGTCGAGGCCAAAGAGGAAGTTGCCACAAAATGTTTGCGAGGCAATAGATGCAGTTACCACCAAATGTTTGCGAGGCAATAGACGCACTTGCCACGAAATGTTTGCGAGGCAATACACGCAGTTGCCATGAAATGTTTGTGTGGCAATAAGAGGAAGTTGCCACAAAATTTTTGCATGCCAATAAGAGGGAATTGCCACCAAATGTTAGCGAGGAAATAAGACGAAGTTGCCACGAAATGTTTGCGAGGCAATAAGATGGAGTGGCCATGAAATGTTTACGAGGCCATAAGATAAAGTTGCCACGAAATGTTTGCGAGGCAACACGATGGAGTTGCCATGAAATGTTTGCGAGGCAATAAGATGAAGTAGCCACGAAATGTTAGGGAGGCAACACAACGGAGTTGCCATGAAATGTTTGCGAGGCAATAGGATGAATTAGCCACGAAATGTTAGTGAGGCAACACAACAGAGTTGCCATGAAATGTTTGCGAGGCAATAAGATGACGTTGCCATGAAATGTTTACGAGGCAATAAGACGAAGTTGCCACGAAATCTTTGTGAGGCAAGAGAGCTAGTTGCCACGAAATATTAGCGAGGCAAAAGAGTTAGTTGCCACAAAATATGTGGTGGCAATAATGACATAATGATCGTTGCAATTGAGCCTATTGCCACAGTGTCGTCCGTTGCAAATGTTGGGTAATGCAATCCTGAAATATGTGGCAATAGAGCAGTGTCGGTGGTGGCAAAAGGGTCTATTGCCACGGTGTCGTTTGTTGCAAATGATGTCTAATGCAATGCCTAATTGTGTGGCAATAATTACTACTGCAACCACATGGGTCCTTGCAACTCTTATCGAATGCAACGTTTCACTTACGTTGCAATTACATCTATTGCAACAAATGAGAAAAAATGTGGCCCAAAGTTTATACCACGCGACTACTTGCCACGACATCCCACGAAATGGTTTTGTGGCAATTGCTAGTTATTGCAACGATTTCGTTGCAATAGGCACGTTTTGCCACGTTTTTTTCCTCTTGCAATAGACCAAAAATCTAGTAGTGAGACGACGGTTAGCGTGCTTGAGCCAGTTTAATTGTAACACCGAGAATTTCAAAATTCCAAAATTCCAAACCAAAAATTCCCATTCAAATTTCCCAAGCAAATTCTAAGATATTTTCCCTTTTCCCTCTCTCCTTCGAGCCCAACCCGGCCCCCTTTTTCCTCCCCTCTGCGGCTCAACAACTGGCCCAAGCCCATGCCGCCCTCTCCCCCTCCCACGCACGCTTGTTCATCTTCCTCTTCTCACGAACGCACGACGTCGTCGCCCTGATCTCCCCTCCATTCGCTCCTCTTTCCCCCTCCCTTCTTTCTGTGTTGCCAGAACAGAAGAAACACCGCTCCCCCCTAACTCGCGCCCCCTTCTCCTCCGTGGACAGCAGCGCCCCCTCCCTTCCTCTTCCAATCCCACTCGGACCCGAAACCCCCGCCCCCTTAATTCTTTTCAACGGCAGTAACGCCCCCAATGTCCGCCCTTCTCTAAATTCCCCGCGGCCCGAGCTTCCTTGCCTTATAAATTCCCCAGCGCGAGAGCCTGCATCTCGTTGGTCATCCTCACTGGAACGTCCTCCCCGACGTGCCGCTGTTTGCCATGAATCGAAGACGACGCTCCCGCCGGTAAGCCGCCGCCATCGCCCTTACCCTCCGCCAGTCGTGCTCCCTCTGACCTCCCTCTATGCTTCCCTTGCGCACCTAGGAGAAGTGACCACCCCGGCATCCAGACGCAAAGAACCGAGGTCCAGAATCGCTTCCCCCGTGTGCGACCGTGATCTGCTCCATCCCACTTCGTGGCGCTCCTCCACAGCTGGCTCCCCGCTCGTTTCAAGCCCACAGTAAGAATCCCCATCGACTCCTCTTTCCGTTTTGCCGCTTCGCGTCGAAATCCGACATCCGTAGCCCCCAGGCCCCTCTTCTCCGGCGAGCCACCACCACGGTGCGGCCAGCACCACCGTGAGCTTCTGTCTCCGGCGACCAGAGAAGAGTGAAGCTCCGTGAGCCATCCATCAGGTGATCAGCGGCCCAGATTAAAAGACCACATACCCCTTCGTTTCATAAAGATCCGACCATCCATCATGAAACAAGCGGTTCGGATCTAGTCAACCAAATCAGCCCGACACTTTTGTTAAGGAGCCCCCCAACTTTCATATAATCAACCCGCCATCCACCTTAAGTGCAAAGTATTCACAACCATGCCCTTCCTTTTTATGTCTTTAACCCTAAACTTTTCGAATATACAACCCGCCATCCTATCCATCCCTTTTTGCACATCTAACCTTGAAGATCGGTCTATTCGCAGTGGCTATTCACTGAGTCTAGAATATCTTCCCTGCTACCCCTTGTAATCTACGGTTAATCAGGTATAGGTCCACAGTTTATCGCAGGTTAGCCCTTTTACCTTGTTTTAGTTATAGAATCCGTGTTTTAGCTCCATTTTAGGTCGTTCTTGTTTTGTTAGTCTTCTTTTAGCGTAAGCTATCATTTAGTCTCGTTGTTTAGTTGTTCGTGTTTGTAAAGTTTAATATAATATTAAATTGATTAATGAACATTCCACTAGTTTTCTAATAAAACTTGTTTAGGTTAATACCTCGGTATTTCATAAATTCTTGTTAATTTGACAAATATTAAATAAATATGTTTTCAATAATAATTTGCTTAGTTTAAACACGTCACATGAAATAATTCGATTAGATGATTCACATGTATTTTATTTCAAGTTAATTGTTAAATGGCTTAATTCCTATGGAAATATCTATAAATAAAATATGAATAGGTTTTACTCGTTTTTAAATTTGGAAATAATTTGAATAAATCAACTTGGGTATTTCTTTGAAATATCCTTTTACACATGCTTTTCTTTAATTAAAATAAACCAAGCATATAGTCTGTTTTGCTTTCATAAATGCAAATGTACGATAGTTGTCTTTTCAACCGTGTGTTGTTTTCAGCGTTTCTCCGAGCCCCGTCCTTTAGTGCATTCTTTTAAGCTTTTCTATGATTGGTGTATTGTTCTTAGTTGTACTTGTTTGTTTGCTTTGTGTGCTCGTGCCCGATGATTGTTTCGAGTAGAAGGATCGCTGTTCGTTCAAGATCAAGAATTCCAAGTGAACAAGAACTGAAGAGCAGTAAGAGAGTACCTTTACGTTGGAGAAAGGCAAGTGTCCCTAACCATCCTCCTATCTATGCTTTTAATATATTATTGTAATGATGTTAATTGGAACATAGAGAACCACCCAGGAAAACAGTACAACCACGAGTACTATATGGCTCTGGTCTTGGCTAATTAATTAGATATATAGGTGCCTAGTGGCCTTACCGAAAGGGCAAGGAGGGGGCCGGTGAAGGGGTCATAGCTCGGTCCTCTTGGAGAAGTAGCCTTTGCTAAGGTACGGCCTCATTAGGGAGGGTTATGGACCTCACCGCTGCCGAAACTCTAGCGGGCTGCTAGTTATCTGTGTGTCTTTGTAAAGGCCTTGTAGCGTCCCTATGCAGTCACACCAAAGGTAGTGTGATGAGTGTGCCTGATCAGCACCGCATGGTTGGGTTTACGCTTCTTGTGGGTAAAGTGTACAACCTCTGCAGAGTGTTAAAAACTGTTATAACAGCCGTGCTCACGGTTAAGAGCGGCCTGGACCCTCACATGATTAATAAACTTGAAGATGGAATTGAATCGATATTCTGGTTATTTCTTGTGGCCTTGCTGAGTACCAACTATAAGTGTACTCATCCTTGCTTACTGCTGCTCAGAAGGTGATGTGAAGTTGTTGAAGATGGTGCTAAGCGTACGCAACCCCCAGTCGATTGCCTGTAAAGTGTTGGAGCCTTCGTTTTCAGGATAAGCTGTAACTCTGATAAGTTGTAAGTCTTTTGTGTTGTTTTTCGTGATACTGCTATTGTTTATCACTGATGAAGTCTCATATGTGTCAACTTGATCCTGGCGCACATATGATTATCATTCGGTTTTGTTCTTAAAACCGGGTGTGACATTAATTAGGGCGGTTCTGCCACAGATTTGTGACGATTATTTTCGTCACCAAGTTTGGGCCTGGGCTGTATGACGGTCAAGAAACGCCATTGTTTGTGTTGATCTGTGACCAATTTGTAAAATCATCACGCAGGTTAATCTATAATGCTCAATACATGACAAAATTTGAAAACGTCACAAACACTGTTTTTTTATGGTTTTTAGGCCTTTGTGACAGAACTTGTTCGTCATAGATTAAAGGATTTCTTGTAGTGGTAATTTCTTTGTTCATCCCTAGGGTTAGATGGATCTATGATATGTAATCTCTACATGCACACTTTGCCCATCAATGCCTCATGGTCTATGTCATTGCAATGCTTTATTTACATATGTGAGTGCTCCATATGTTCTCAATAGGGTTTATGGTAATCATCGTGATTAGCTTAACTCTATGGATGATTTGATATAGATGTGTTGGCGAGGTGGCTGATTACCATTGTGTTGTGACGGTATGCTGGATGGAAAAGGCCGAGGGAGCACACAACCGCTGTGATGCTAGTTAAGGCAACACCCATTTGTGTAGTAGATGCATATTCATGAGATCCTAGATCCTAGGGAGGGAACACTTATCTATCTTTGTTGCTCTTTTGTACCAACCTTTGCTACTTAGATTAATCTAGTCTAGTTTGTCTCTCTACACAACCCATGTTACTCCCCTCGTTAGTAAGATTACTATAAAGTAAGAGCCATCATCCTATTTGTTCTACAGATTGATAAACCTTGGGGGAGTACTCAAAGGGATAATCTAGAAATGATCCGCACGCTTGCGATTTCACGAATTAGCACGCTAATCGCCGCCAACAGTAGCTGACAAACACGATGCCCATCCAGAAAAAGAATGGCAAATGGAGAATCTGCATCGACTTCACAGATGTCAATAAGGCTTGCCCAAAAAATGACTTCCCACTTCCCAGAATCGACAAAGTGGTTGATGAAGACGTGATCAATGTCTCATTGATTGTTTCTCCGATTGTCACTAAATCTAATGAAGCTGGAAGAGGAACCCCATACTTCTACTATAACACCATTTGGCACCTTCTGTTTTGTAAGAATGCCGGAGGGGCTCAAAAAATGCGGGAACAACTTTCTTCATAATGTAGAAAGGAGTTTCCAAAACTAAGATCCCAAAAAACTTGTTGGCATACATGGTTGGCATAGTAATCAATAATAGAAGAAAGCAAGATCGTATCACCAATCTCGCAGACACCTTCTCAAACATGCACAATGCAGGTTTAAAACTCAGTCCAAAAAAATGTGTATTTGGGGTTAAAAAAGGAAAATGTTCTAGGATGCCTAGTTTCAACCAAAGGCATCGAAGAAAACCTCAACAAAGTCAATGTGATCATGAATATGGAACAACCAAAATCCATAAGAAAATGTCTAGAAGCTAACAGGGAGAATAAATGCTCTTCACAGATTTATTTCAAGATCAGCCTAAAGGAGTCTTCCTTTCTTCAAAGTTTTGCAAGGGTTAGACAAATTCGGGTTGGGCCTTGAGCAACCAAATGCATTTGAAGAACTCAAGAGCTATTTAGAGAGGTCCACCGTGCTAACAACCCTTGAACCCAAAAGAACAACTTTTGCTTTATGTAGCAACCTCACATTCAGCAAATAAGTGCAGCTCTAGTGGTTGAGAAGGACTGCATGCAAAGGTGGAAAAAAGCAATCCCAATATACTTTGTATGAGAGGCATTATCGGGGTCAAAGTTGCTATATTTCGAGTTGGAGAAAATTTCATACGCAGTGGTCATCGCATCAAGAAAATTAAGACCCTACTCCGAAGCACACAGAATCATGGTGTCGACAAGCCAGCCCCATAATGATCAGTTAAACAACAAAGAAGCTTCATCCCGAATCAAATTGTAAGTGGGCATCAGAGCTCTCAAAACATGTCATCGACTTTGAGGAAAGAACAAAAATAAAATCAAAAGTTTTGATGATTTTATGGCAGATTGGACATCACCAACACTCGGTGAGGCGCTTGGGGACAATATAGTGCCAGAACAGCCAGCATAGATGCGTTTTACCCGCCAGCACAGAGCTATTCTGTGTTAGTGAGTGTACCTAAACGGAGATAGGATTGACTGATGATTTGATTCTCCTGGAGCACAACTAGCTCTCCTCATTATGCGACCATTCCAGCTGACCCTGACCCCCGTCTCCTGTCACATCAGTTTCGTTGAGTTGGTCATGGTGCTGAAGTAGGTCGCCAGCAACAAAATCTATGTATGGATCGAATAATTTCTCTGAAAATTTTTCCTTGTTCTTCTTCCTCGTCCTCCGAGTAAATCTGCAAAAGGAAGAAATAAATAAATACAGAAAAGAAAAGGTCGATTAGGAGAATAATGAAAGACGAACTAATTAGCTACTATCAGCACTCCCTGTTACACCCGCTGCTGTTCGTATGATGAACAGTGACAATGTAATTAATAGGCTCCTTGTATTGCAGTTAAAACAAAGCTTCTTAGTCGTGACTCGTGGAGTCGTGGTATGAACATGATATTATGTGAATGATAAACTGAGAAAAAAGTATCAGTACCACTTCTTCGGGATAGAGGATGTACTCTTCATTGCGTTTCGTGAGATCAAAGATGGGACGGTTGGGATGGATGTCCACCGCGTGATTCAGCGATTGCTCCGCCTTCTCCACATCCCGCGGCCGCGCAGCACCGCAGTCCATCTCCACTAGGACTTTCTCTAGCTTAGGCAAATTCCTTAAGCTACTGAAGTCAAAATCGAAGTGTACGCGCTGCAAATCTCGCATATCGACTTTGAACTGAAGGTGCTCAAGTTTTGACACAGTTCCTAGTCCAAACCTCAACGCTGCAAAGGTGTTCAAGTACCTTAACTTGGGAAATAGGTCACGGCTAGTGAACACCATAAGACAGCCTTCCCCATGCGGCATCAGCTCGAGAGCAAGGAGCTCTGGGAACTTACCAAGAGTCTCCACATCCTGTGCTTCGAGAGATTGAACCCTCAGGGTTAACTGGGTAAGGCATGGAAGAAGTGAAGAACTAATCCACGACAGCAATCTAGGACGTCTGATCTCTAAATGGAGAGTACGAAGTGCTCGTGAGGGCACAAAGCCTTCCCAAACGTCATCACCAAAGTTCCCGACAACATCGCTAGCAATTTCTAGCCGTTCCATTTTTCGCAGATTGCCAATAGATTCCACCAAAGCTTTGTTCCAGTCCTCATCATCTGAACCCAAAGTAATGCGGAGGTCTCTCAGCTCTGTCAGTTTCCTCAGCTCTTGTGTGAAGTTTGGGGAACTGTGGACATTGCACAATGATAGCTCCTCTAAAGACGTCAGGTTCCCTATCCAATCAGGAACTCTAAGACCCCAGCATTTACCAGCACGCAGGCATTGCAACTGTGTTAGCAGAGCAACACTATGCCGTAATTCTTTTATCTTAGTTCCGTCCAGCCACAATGTCTGCAAAAAACGCAGATCACCTATTTCTTCAGGGAGCTCATGAATACGCACGTGCTCGAAACCAAGATACCTCAACTGATGTAATTTCCCAATATGCTCAAGACGGCAAGGGCCATCTTCCGTAAAAGCACATCCTTCCATAGCCAGGACACGTAGAGCTTTAAAGCTTAAAAATGATGGTGCCACGCTTATATCACATGATGTGGCATAAAATGACCTCACTTGTGGCACGGGCATTTTACCCAGCGCAAGATTTTTCTGCTCTAGCACTTTATTTTGGATGGCTAATCTTCGAGCACTGTTTTGTGAATATGTGTGTTGCTCATTAGTATCCAATACAGTAACAAAGTTCTGTCCCTTTGACAATAAACAAATCATATCAAGCACCATATCATGGAGACGGCAAGCAGATGGTGTGAAGCTATAATGTGCTCCAACTGGCTGGATCATGCTTCTATTTATAAGCTCAACGAAGTATCTCTCTCCGAGCTCAAATAACCCTACCCCTCGTTCCTTGTGGATAAAACCTTCGGCTACCCACTTCCATATCAATGTTTCTTTGTTGATTAGGTGATCTTCTGGAAATATTCTTAGATGCACTAAGCATGTCTTTAGATAACAAGGTAAATCATAATAGCTGAATAACAATATCTTTCTCGTGTTCTCAACTTCTTTGTTTTCTCCGTACCCAAAACCAATGGACTCATACACCTTATTCTAATCCTCCCTTGGTTTGCTTACCAATAAACTAGCCATTGTAATGATAGCTAATGGTATGCCGCCACATCTATGCAAAATCTTTTCAGATAATTCTGCAAAATTGTCGTAAGGACACTTGTCTTTTCCACCAAATAATCTTCTATAGAACAATTCTTTGGAATTATCATCTGAAAGTGGTTCTAGTTTGTAAACAGCAGCAGCGTTTTTGGCGACTTCGAGAATACGAGTAGTTGTGAGTACTTTGCTTCCGCTATTATTATCCAATAAAACACACCTGATTATGTCCCATGCCTCTATACCCCATAGATCATCAATAACAATAAAGTACCTATCATCATGACAACACAATATACATGAATTATTAATATTACCTAAGAATTAATTTGCAACAGACAAGAAGCACATTAGAAATTATACTGATCTTAACAACACACGCTTTAGGGTCGAGCCGAGACAGCTAAAGGTTCAAAAAACTAGGATAACCAGTCATGAGCCCGAACATAGGCTGGCTATTTGTAAAAAAACATATAAACAATATATCTTAATACTAATTGTTGTGTTTACTATACTTTTCTGAGTTAGAATACATGTTATTACATTAAAGGAACACACTTACATTTTTTTATTGCAACAACATTTATTTTGAATCATCTTTCTATGTTTGCAAAACACTCTTGACATCTGTCTATATCGAGAATTATTTGGAAACATACCTCTGTAACAAAAAAAATTGGATATAGTATTTGTTTGAAAAAAATGTTTCTTATATTGCAGCATTGGATATCATTCGATCATGTGCTTAGCGATTATTTATGTAAGCTGCATGACACAGTTTTGTGAACAAGTCTCATGGCCTTTTTTTTTCTAAGCCATTATTGGCAGTTAAAAGAAAAAATAAACCTAAAAATACATGGTTAGAGATTTTCTAACACTAAAATCTAAAGTCTTTGAAATAGGTTTCGTTCTCTCTGTAAATTTCCATGTTCTAAGCTCAAAATATATTTAAGATTTCTTAAATTCAGTTTTGATTTTTGAGTTTAATTAAACTCATAACTCTACCAAACAGCTCCTCAAATATTTGATCTATGTGGAGGATGTTTTTGAGTCATCCAAGATTCAAATAATTGCAATAAGAAAGTGAGGACATGATAGGTTTTATTTTAGTTTATTCAAATAGTACAGAAGAATGTCCACATCAACGAACCCAAGCCCTAATTAATAATGCAAAACATCTGAAGAAAATGATCGTATGTTTTAAAGTCATATCTTCATTGAAGATTAAGCCATCGGTAAAAGTGAGCGGACATGTATTTGCTAGGTCAGGTGTGAATGCCTTCTATCAATAAGGACCTGAATTTAAAAGTACACAAAAAGATTTTGAACAGATAGTTCAAAACACTTGAGGTCTTTTACGGTGCCCTATACTACTACTCAGTGGTATAGAGTATAGAGGAATGGTAATTTGGCAATCTTCTCTCGTTGACAAATTTTTTCCCTTGCTTCCGTCGCGGGTGAGGCCGGCAAATGTGAATGTCGTGACTATATTAATAGAAATATTTCTCACACCGTACCCATAATTATTACACATATGGTTCTGAAAACTGTATGTGATGAACTTATTTTGTAATAAAATTATGGACAAAGAGGCTAATAAAAGACGGACATTTCGTTATATTGAAGTAAAATATGAAACTTGAATATTATATATGATGGTTGGTGACGGTACGTACCTCTGGTTCGCGAGTAATCCTCGGAGTTCATCAATGAGTTGTATTTCTTCCAGCTTTGTTGAATGGATGTTCTCATACCTTTTCTTGTCAAGTCCAAAAAGAGTATCCTTGAAAACTTTCTTCAAGTCAGGATTGCGACCCACGGAAACAAAAGCCCCGTAGTCGAATTGTGCATGAAGCCTTTCATACACTGCTTTGGCAAGCGTTGTCTTGCCAAGTCCACCAATTCCGAAAATGGAGATAATCTTGAGCTGCTTCTTGGACGCGTCATCAATCCCATCAGTCAGCCTCTTGCTTAGCTCGTCCCTTGTGCCATCAATGCCAACAATCTCTCTCTGATCTTTGTACAGAGCTAACAAGCGAGGGTCAATAGTTGTTGCAGTAGGTGGATTAGCGACAACACTATCGACCCTGTACATATCGCGCCGCTCGGCCACCTCCTTAACTTTTTCCTTGATCTCTTTGATCACATCGCTCATCTGATGGTGATTCGTGCCCTTTTCCAAAAGGTTGTTGATGAGCGTTTCATGTGTGAGCTCCCTGAAACCGCCCGTGTTAGAGGCAGGCTTGTCATGCACCAGGAAACCATCAATCACATCCTCTATGTCGTACGACAGCTCCCTGGCATCGTTGGCCCAACGATTGACAAGGTCATCAAGATCCTCCGGCTGCACCTGTGACACCTTGCGGAGGTCTGCGTGCATCACCATCAGATCTCTTGATGAAGATTTGATATCTTTCTTCAAATTCATATTCAGATTGAACTCGTTCTTGAGGAGCTCGCCAAGCTTGTGGAGAAGGCTGCCCATGGCCCCAGATGCCACATCCATGGCTCGGTCGCTGGCTCTCAGCAGGAAACTCATGTTCGTGGATTGGATGTCTGAAAAGTTTTTTGGGGGGTGGAAATTACGGCGATCTAGTTGACATTGTCCTTGCTCGTTGTCCTTGCATGCAGAATATATAATAAATTAATTAGACTAGATGAACTAATTTCAGATTTTCAGTCATGGTGCTACTTTGTTTTGTCTGACGAAGCTCACCTTGGAGACAGCCTCGGCTGACACATTTCCTTGGGATTTCTTAGGCTCATAAACAACAACCGTAAACTTCACTTTATCCACCTTGCCCGGCTCTTTGTTGAACTGTTCAGTGATATTTTCGATTCCAAGGTGCCCATCCACTTTTGTGCTATGCACGAAAAAATCATCCACGCACGGCATATCTTGCAGTGCACTCTCCTGTACTTGCATTGTTATACGAACAATACAATTGGATTGTGGTGACACAATGCCATTGTTTGGCTGCATACGGTACCGCCGGCCTGGCATTTTGACGTCGAAAGCGTAATAATCCTTTGTCTTGTTGGTTAGCTTTACTTCCCATGATATCTGCTTCTGAAGCTCAAAAGGAAACCGTAGCTCGAGTGGTTCAATTCCAAGCATGTCATCATCCGCATAAAGGCTTGTCTGCAAGAAAAGAGCTGCATGTGTTATCTACGAGGTTTTGAGTAAGGCCATATTCAGTACATTGTTTCATTGTATGATTTTAGTGCCATGTCATCTCATTAATTTTTTGGTTGATAAACGAAACTAGGTCTCTCACTGCAAAATTCCATTTCACGGTTTCATATGCTAGCATAGCACTTAAAATGTATCACCTTTGTGAGCAATGAGAGTGACAAATGTGTGGAGATGAAATCCAAACCCTCTCAATGGAGTTTCATCCTGGTTTTAAAGTTTTAGTAACTATGTAAACCAAGTTTCATCCCATGAAACCCAACTCTTTTCGCACTCATAAAAATCATGGCATGTCATCATTTTTGTCTACATGGCATCTTATCTTACTATTACTAATTGGAGGCTGAGGCCTCCAGTTAATCCTCATGAGACGCGCTAAAAAAAAGATAAATCCTAGAAATTCTCACAATAATCAGAAACATCTGATCATCAATCCGTAAACTCTGATCATCATAACCATTGGATCTATCATATTTTCTAAAAAATTACCCACTTTGCCATTATGAAAACCCTATAGTAACCCCCTAAATCTATATCTTAATTACCCACCTCTGCCATTATAAAAATAACATAAAGTAACCCTCTAATATTCATCTAAATTACCTCCTATGCCATTATAAAAATAATCCAAAATAACCCAATAAATTTACATCTAATTACCTATATCATTAAAAACAACTTACATATGTAATTATACCATCACAACGTACATTGGTATGTGATTTCTAAATTATTATTTCTGTATTAATTGTTAATATAGAAAATATAAATTGAATGAGAGCATAGATTTTCTATGATAATTAAGCACGTAGCTCAAACTCTAAACTTGCATGTATCTAACTTACCGCTGGTATATAACTCTAAATTACCTATTTATGTCATTGTTAATATAGAAAATAATAACTTATTAAGGTATATATGCATGATGTATATCACCAATGTAGACTATATGTACATGTATGGAAGAAACAATGAGACTATATGTTAATGACATATATTAAATTTAGGGTTCAATTAAACACATTATAGAAGGTGATGCAAAATGAAAAAAATATTTAAGAAATAAGAGAGGGGAAGATAAATAATTTTGATCATTAACTATAGGTTCTAATTCCTTCATGATTTTTAATACTCATGTCCTTATAGTATTAGCCCGTGCGGGAGCACGGGTTGATAGACTAGTGTCATTTAATGAGAATGAAACACATATGAAACTTGCATTGAAAATGACCTAACACACCTCGTTAGAATCAGTATCCAAGTCTATTCAATATTCTTGTGTAGTAAACATAAACATGACTGTATAACACCATTTTGGAGGTTATGAGCACATTCTCTCCTAATATCTCATTCAAATGAGACTTAATTGGACCAAAATTAATGGTGTGGCAAGACAGACTTCACGCCTTAATAATTTTCACTTCCACAAGATCTAGATGAATTTTAGTGAATTTAAATCAAAGTGGAAACAATAAATGTAAGGGTCTTGTGCAAAATTCTGATCATTAACAAAAGGCTTAATTTCCCTTAAAGGTTACCAAGAACCGGCACTAGATGTCCATTCGTAAGAAAAGGGTAGTCATAATCAAGTATCAGTGCCTGCTCATATTATGAACTAGCAGTACTAACATTGCAGATTTTTATACAAACCGGCAGTGAAGAGGGTACCAGACATATTTTTTTTGCTGATTCTGGTTTTTCCCCATCTCTTCATGTATGCGGCATCTCTCTTCTCTCCACCTTAGCTTTTCTCTCTTACCTTCTTTTCTACACCAAACCAGCTACCCTTCCCTGCCATGTCTGCAAAGGGTGGTGGCAAGGAGCATGTAGGCTGCACCCAAGACCTAGCAGGTACGCAGCAACGGTCTCTCTGCTGTTGTCTCTCTTTACTCTGTTTTCTATAGCAAACAATCACCGACGCTTTGAGTTACTAGTTCCGAACTACCCTCCCTCCCTCTCTAACTATTTTTTTCTGGAGAGTAACCAATCACTGACACTCTAAGGGTCCCTTTGGTTGAGCTGTGGCTTTTGGAAAAGCAACTGTGAGCTGTGGGCTATTAAAAAGCAGTTGTGGAAAATCAGTCGTGGGAAAAGCAGAAAGCCGTTTGGTGAAACAACTGTGGCTTTTGGAAACATTAATGAGCGGACACGTGTCATTCACAGTCCACCTCTCTCAACTCACTTACAAGCGGGCCCTGCATGTCATACACACATTTTATCTTCTTCCTCTTGCGCCATGGGATGCCTAAGCTCGCAGAGCAGCTTGTGCCCGCCGGCGAGGCCACATGTCATCCACGGCCCCTCCCTCCGTCGTATCGGAGCGACACGGCGTCGTACCGGAGGCGCCGCGGGGGTGGTGCTCCTCGAGGCCTCCACCGCGTCGTCTCTGCCCCGCACTGGATCGAGTTCTAGAGCGACACGGCATCATACCGGAGCCGCCGCGACTCGTCCTCCTCGGAGGCCTCCACCGCGTCGTCTCCGCCCCGCGCGCCTTCTCCGCCCCGAAAATCGCCCGAGCTTATCCGACCTCCCCATCGCGCTAAAAAACGCCGGTGACCCCCTTCTCTCCCTTCCTTCCACATCTGCTGCAAGCCCCGAGCCGCGCCGCCGAGCTCAAGGTGACCACGGCCGCCGCTCTGTTCCGCCTCCCTGGGGGGCCCTCAGCTCACCCCGCCGCGACTCGTCCTCCTCGGAGGCTCGACGGAGCTCGCACCCCCGGCGTAGCTCGCGGCCGCTGCTGGGAGGCCCATTGGAGCTCGCGCCCCCGGGGGGGCCCGGTAGAGTTCGCAGCCCTGGCGGAGCTCGTGTCCCCGGTGGGACGGCGGAACTTGCGGCCGCAATTTGGAGCCCCACCGCGGGGAGGGCTGGCAGAGCGCCGTGCAGGGGAGACGATGGGAGGTTGCGGCGTGGATGGGAGACGGAGGAGAGGGGAAGAGAAAAAAGAATGAATGGGTATCTACATAATCAGTGGTAGGTGGATAATTTTTGCGAAGTTGCCCATCTCAAAAGCCAGTAAAAGCAGGAGGAGAGGTGCTTTTGGATTTGTACAATAGTGAAAGCTGCTTTTGGGTAAAAGCACCTATGGATTTTGGGCCCTTTGGTTGGCTTTTGACTTTTGCAAAAGCAAAACCAGGTTGGAAAGCCCAACCAAAGGCACCCTAAGCTACTGGTTCCGAGGTACCTCCCTCCCTCTGTGACACTCGGTCCAATTTGAATGCGGCCCAATAGTGGCCCATCAGTGCTGTGTGCACAAGTTTAGTACAACATTGTTGAGCAAGGGTGGAGATAATTTATAAGTCTTTGCCCTCTATCCATAGCACCATCGGGTGAACCCTTTTACATGAAGTGGGGATGAATGTAAGCAGGGTGTTGTGTATATGTGAGCTCACCCCTCGGAAGGACTAGGTTGTGTGACTTGGGAGGAAGGGGTGTTATAAGTGGTATCAGAGTCAACCCTTGCGGCTGCTCGTGCGAGTTAATGTAACATCCTAGTTTTCATCACAAGAAATCATAGAAATATTTTCTGAATTTTGTAGGATTTATTTAAGGCTTAAATAATTTTTTAATATTAATTGGAATTAATTAGGATTTAATAAAGATTATTTAAATAATTTGAGTCTCCATAAGTTTTTGTTGCACTCATGTTGATGTATGTGTTTTTGTATGATTGTGTTTTAAATTTGGGTTTGACTTTATTCAAATTCTAATTTGAATTTGCATTTGATTGATCTTTATGGTAGTTGTTCCAGCCAAGTTCAGTTAAGCCCCTTAATCTTTTGGCCCGGTTCAACTTCCATCCCTTTGGCCCGGTTCAACTTCCATCCCTCTCTTTCTTTCTCTGGTCAACCCATCCAGCCAGCCGACCTAGATCGCCCGACCCAACTTTATTTCCTCTGCACTAGTCCCCGCTAAGCCCGGTCCAGCTCGCTCCCTCCCCCCATCCCCTTCTCTCTCTCTCTCTAACTCTCTAAGCTTTGTTTTCTCGAGCAAGCTATCACTCGCGTTCTAAGGTACCGGTTCCAAGCTACCCCCCTCCCCACCTCTCTCTCTTGCTCTCTGAGCTTTGTTCGCATTCTCTACAGCCGGTTACCCATGTAACTTCTAACCACCTCTTCCTGTTTCATGGTGCTGCAGTGCCTAGTTTGGTCACTTTGGCTAGTTGAACAATGGGGCCTTGGTAAGATGAAATTTCAACTCATTTATAGACGTAGTGACGTACCACTAGACAGTCCAAAGCTAGTAGCTGCAGCGTTGTGTGTGCGATTGACGTGAGTGGCCTAGTCTTCAGATTGGTGATCCTTGACAAATGTGTTATCTTCACGAGAGACTACTTTAATAGTTTTCTAAGGCCATCCCCAACCCATGGTGTCCATAGATAGTGTCTATGTTGCCAACTAAGCAAGACACTATGTTTAGAAACTATATCTCTCAATGCATAGTTTCTTCGTGTAGGTCCATAATTAATACTCAATCCATCATTCTCTCTCATCTCTGCCAATCATATTTGTTGTTCAATTATCATAAGAACACTACAATCTCCCAATGCATGACTTGGTGGTGTCTAGTTGTAACACCTCGGGTGTTACGACATTAATTAAGAACCTTAAATGAACTTAATTGACTTAATCAGGTTACGTATCATTCCTAGTCATGTTGTTGTACATATATGTGTATGTATATATTGGACCTAAATCAATTATCAAGTAGAATACTAGTCGTATACAAACACAAGTGGAGGAAAGGGAAAGAGAATCTCTTGGCATTGCCTAAGAGCGGGTTGGTTTAGTTCCTATTAGACCCTTGGGCATGAACACGACTTAGCTTAGCCAAATCCACTCTAAAACCAACTTGAAAAGTGAAATTTCGACCCCACAGCAAGTTGCGGTGGCCTGTTCTTACCACCACCGCAATAATCGGTGACCTAGCTTTCTATACACACGCCTACACAACTACCTCGGAAAGTTGCGGTGCCCTGACCGCAACAGTCGGTCGCCAGAGAGAAATGAAAAAATGCTCTCTGGAAGGACAGACTGTTGCGGTGGTCAAACCAATTGTGCCCCACCGCAACATTCCGTGGCCGTACGACCTATAACCAGCATCTGAGCCAACAAAAGTTGCGGTGCTATTTCAAGCATGACCGCAATAGTCGGTGGGTAGGAGAAACAGTAGAAATTGCTCTCTGGATTGACGGACTGTTGCGGTGATAACCACCACCGCAACAGTCGGTGGTCTACGGGTTCTGGGTTCAAACTTCGTCGGCACAGTGTTCTTAAACACCACAGACTGTTGCGGTGGGTATTTTACCCCATCACCGCAACAGTCGGTGCCCACCAACCGCCGCCAACTCCCGTCCTTCCCAACTGCTCCGGCCACGCGTCCGCCTCCCTGTGCTTCCTTGGCGCCTGGTCAGCCTCCTCTAGCCCTGCTGGCGCGCCTTGGGCTGCCAGGTGGCCGGCCCATCCCCTTACCACCATGGCCGGGCAGTAAAAGCGCCGAGGCCGAGCTTCCCATTCCCCGCTCACCCTTTCCTCGATTCCTCACGTTCACAGCTGCCTCACCTCGCCCACTTCATCCCCTAGCCGTCCCTTGCCCCGCCCGAGCCTTTCCTTGCCCGGATTTCGAAGAACCCCGGCCGGCCAGGAGCACCCATGGCCGAGCTCGGTACTGTCTCGAGGTAGAAGAAGTGTAGGACCAAAGGTAAGGAGTTAAGAAAGGTAGGGAGATGTTTATAGGATTGTAGTGCTTGTGTGTAAGTGGTTGTTTGATGGATATATGATTTCATGCAATGTGTGTGTGTTAAAGAATAGTTTTATTGCTTCATGACTCTTGTCCAGGAGTTGAAAGTGCTAAACCCCTTTTTGGGATAGTCCTAATAGAGTGAATAAAGTTAAGTTGGGAAGCTAATGAACAAAGTTATTCAGGATTATGGTGGTTTAGAATTAGTTGAGTTATGGGAGTAAGAAAGGTAATCTACATACTTTACTTTTTCTCCATGCTTCATAAATGTGTGAATCCAACCCTAGGAGCAATGCTTATGCCTAGTAGTTATTCGTAGATGATATGTCTAAATGGTGCAAAAGCTAGTTGATCCTAGAGATTTTTGGGCTGGCCAGTGCCAGACCGGTCTAACCGGTTTCCCAAACCGGTCAGACCGGTTCTGGTGCCTATCGTTCTTATTAATTGTTGTGTTCCATAAATGATTGCCAATGTTTTGAGTGATGCAAATATTATTATAGTTAATAGTTTATGCATTCATGCATCTCATGCATACTTTTGCCTCTCGCTTAGATCACCCCATCGTTGACGGTGTTTATGAGTTGGAGGTCGCGCACGAGGGTGATCAAGCTGCGGCGGAGCTGAACTTGACGACTGCACAAGGCCCGGACCAAAGTCCGGAAGGGCCCAAGGCCACCGGAGATCAAGAAGGCAAGCCCCGGAGCATAACCCACTGTGAACTAACACTTCTTGCTTGTGCCTTAATTCTTGTGCATTTAAGTTTTGAGGAGTTGGTTGAAACTTTAGTTGCATGATTCCCTAGATACCTACGTCCTAATACTAGTATGTGTAGGTCGAATAGAAGGCTATGCTTAATTAGGACCGGTAGAAGTCGAGTGATCGCCTGGTCACTCGCGAGATATAGGTTTTTTACCTTATATCAGTTGATGAATTTTGGCAAGCGGGGCTTGTGCGATATTCATGTTTGATTGAATGTCCCGCTTGCACAGGAGGTTTTGGCTAAGGCGTTGAGGGTGTGGTCAGTTGGTCAAGCTTTTGAAGGTACTAATCGTATGCCGGGAAATATGGTAAACTGGTAAACCTAGTACTTGATGCAAACTGACGTCTGACGGACATATCCACTCCATTGGGCGAGGGGTTGATGGCGAGTGTAGCAGTGGCCACGTCACAGGTTTGCCTGGGGCACCTGGGGTTCATTGGGGCGTGCACTCGGGTGGAGTGGTCCCCGATGGCAGACGGCAGGGAGAGATGGGAACGGTTGCCCCGTGGGGTCCTGGGTGTCTCTCACGGGTCATGCGATTAGGTTGTCCGATGCATGGTTAAAATCAACTCGAGTTGTCCGTCCTTCGCGGTTACATGAAGCTGCTTGATCTCTCGTTGCACATCAATGTCCTTGGGCCAAAGGAGAGTAGAAGGGGAATAGATAAGAGTACCATGGTTATACTAATCAATTGATGTGATACCTTGATTGTATTGGATAGCTTGGCAAATTTAGTAATGTCTAGTCTCAATGTAAAACTTGGCTAAAACTTTGAAAATAGAAACTTTTGGTTAGGTGCTTGTTGGCAAAACAAACCCTCAGCTATAAAGCCTTGCATGTCTAGTATTTAAACCTGGTCGGGTAAGTCTTGCTGAGTAATTAGTACTCAGCCTTGTTTGTGGCTTGTTTTTCAGACTTGGAGGTGGTGAGCTACGACCCTACTGCTGCTCTGACGTGGCCGTGCACTTTGCCTGACGGTTGGGTCTTGGAGCAGGTGCCGCCTGAGTCCGGCTCAGGCCGCGGTTTTTAGGTATTGTGCGAGGGCTCCGCATGGTACCCTTTTGCTTCAATGTGTAGTCTTCCGCTGCAAATAACTCTGGTTTGTAAGAAGATAAAATATACGTGTACTGTATTTGTGAACCGTGTGATGTAAAATATGCGATGAGTTGTACTGCCTGAGCCCACTTTCGAGTGGGACTGCTGCTATTTTGTTTCGGTCGAGAGAAAAATGTGGTGTAATCGGGAAGGTATCCGACGGATTGCACGATTAACTCGGTTTAGGGGCGTGGCGCACTGCTGTGATAGTGCTCCCATGCTCTTAAGCCGGATTAATTGGGGCGGTCTGCCACACTAGTGCATAGGTTCTCGTGAGGAAACTGAGTCTTGTATGAGACCCAGTTTCTTCCTCTCTCCACTCTCTCTCTTATTTAATATAGTGCCATGTAAGCTAATAGTCATAGGTGACAATATAATTAATGCTATGGAAATCATCCTAGTTGGAGGGTTGGGGATAGCCTTAGGTGTTTGTTTCCTTGATTGTTGAGCCCTATAGTCAAACTCTGTATAGGCTATTTCCAATGGTGTATTTTATTTTGATGTTTCCAAGATTGCCATGTAAGCATAAGAGCATTTAATCGATGAACGAAACAGCGCATACAATGCACTATTTCATTTCTGTTGTTTCATAGGCAATAAATGCAAGACATGTGTGTTGGAAACAGCAGACATATAGTTTCATCTAGATGAAGGGGCTGTTTGGAGGCCGCTGCTAATGCTAGTGCTAGTTACTGTTTATAACTTTGACCACTAATTAAGGGTATTAAATAAAGGCAATTTACAAAACCAGCTCCACAGCCCCTGCGCTAATTCGCGAGACGAATCTAATGAGGCCTTTGACCGTATGAACAGAGGATGGGTACTGTAGCATCACTGTAGCTAATTATGGATTAATTAGAGTCATTAGATTCGTCTCGAAAAGTTACACCCATCTGTGAAGAGGTTGTTGCAAATAGACTTTATTTAGTACTCCATGCATGCAAGATTCCCTTTAGTGCTAGTGCTAGGGATCCAAACAGCCCCGAAATCTCTCTCATCTCTCTCCTCATTTATTTGTTGTCACATCATCAAAAATGGTGACATGACACCTTATTTAGGGCCTGTTTACTTCACCCATTTTGCATAACGTTTTGTATAACGCACGCTTCCCAATGCACTTTTTCTCTCTGTAAACACTATGCATAATGCAAAAATACTATGCATAACGCTGCATCTAAACACCTCCTTAATAAAATTAACTTTCAATGGGAGTAGCCTTTTATATAAAAAAGTATCAATTTGTGGTGTTGACTGTTGAGGCAATAAAGACTTCCTTATCTAATAAAAATAACCTCATAGGCGCTGCAGGTTCACTAACTCCTCTGATTCCCGTATCCCGTGTATGCAGATCTCCATGTTTCATATTTAGAGCTGTTTTTTTTTTCAGAGTTCTGTTATCTCTTTCTCTGGATCTCTCTACCAGATTTAAGACTACTGTTGTCTCTGCTCACTTTAGACGATGCATACATCTTAAACTAGCTAGTTGGTTGTTTGATTTTTTTTTTTTGAACAAACAACAGTGGCATTGCATACTTAATTAAGCAGATAGCTAACACCCTAGAGGTTCTAGGGGAGAGAGCATAGTAGCATACTCAAAGCTTACCTGGTCAGTGGGCTCATTCGTGCTTTCAGTTTTACTGAGAATGCCGATCATATTCAATATAGAAGGTCTATCTGCCGGCTCTTCTTTTCTGCAGCGTGCTGCTATTTTCATACAAGTAGTTACTTGCTGGTGGTATTGGGACAATAGCGTATGCGTCATCGGTGATTTACTCCACCTGTGTCTCCACCTTCGAAGCACCTGCATTTCGCAAATGTTAAGTAATATAAGCTTGACGGCCAGTGCGCTGAAAAGGGTGTGTTTAAATCCGGTGAATTGGTGAAAAATGGTGAAAAGTTTTGACACTGAGAAGCGTGTCCTGTGAGAAGCGTGTTAGTGTGAAAACTTTTGATGACTTTTTGGTAACTTTTGGGAATTAAACAGGCCCAAAGTGTGTCACTTCACCCATGAGCACAGCACGAATCCTTTCATAGTTTCATGAATATATATATCCTCTGACGCTCCCCTAAATATTCTTCGTCTACCCTGCAAGAATTATTTCTTGTGTATGGAAGTAGATTTGAGTTTGGACCACCCAAATATAAATCTGAAATCCAACATATTATTTAAATTATGGGTGATATGTCAATTCAATCAGGTAGTATGCAAAGTAGTTCCTTTACCTAAAGAAATGTAGGGAAATTAAAAGGCAAATCACGAAAAGAGTAACAAAATGAAGGGCAGATATATAACATAATTCTGAAAATGGACCATGTGTGCATTGAGACAAATGACTCTTACATTATCATTATTCGGATTGCCCTTATTTCCAGTTATGAGTTCAATGATTATAACACCCAAACTATACATATCAGCCTTTTTGGATGTCTTGCCACCATTCTCGTACTCTGGAGCACAATATCCTCTGCAGAAAAATGTAACTTGTTGATGAATTATGGCATAAAGAGATTCTAGAGTGTAAGTGTGTAACTGCCGGAAAAGACGGCAGGTTCGCTTGGGCCATGCTTACTGTGTTATAAAACGGGTACCACTGGTATGTGTGTTTTTATCTAGTCTTGATAGGCCAAAATCCGTAATCTTTGGCACCATTTCATCATCGAGCATGATATTACCAGGTTTTAGGTCCATATGGATAATATTATTTTCCTCGTGAAGGCAATGCAAACCATCACAAATTCCCTTAATTATTTCATATCGTGCACTCCATTCGAGTCCTCTTAATTCATCTGCACTTGAAACAGGGAAGAAATGAAGCATGAATAGAAATAAAAACTAAATTGCATACTAAAGAATGACACAACATTCTAACTGAATTATGTCCCAAATAATTTGTTCGGCGAGGCATAAAAAGATAGTACTACCTCCTGTTACTAAAAGATGATGTTTTGGATAAGACACACAACTTCTTATCTATCTGTTTTAGTTGTCTGAAACATCATCCTTTTATGACTGGATGCAGTACTAGTGAAGACAACAAAGATATAAACAAGTTGCATAAAATGCAACATTACCTTACCGGTAATATGTTTATCAAGGCTTCCATTGCTGATAAACTCGAAACAAAGTAATCTTTCTCTTATCTGGGCCATAATTAATTCTTCTGATCCTGAAGTATCTTTTATCGCTTCACGGTGTGTATTAGAACAGAAGCCAAGAAAGCGGACTACATTCCGGTGGCTAATAATCTTCATCAAGTTTTTAACCTCACGGTCAAATAACTTGTCATCGACTGTGTGTTCGCTCACCATGATCCTCTTCACGGCAACATTATTACCGTTTTGGAGCACGCCCTGTTGGTAAACATTTAGATGACTACTCATCCTTCAGACGCAAAACAGAGACTTGTGGTACTTATTAATCAAAGTAGTATATTTTACTCAACATGAGGTCTGTAATGGGATATTCTCTGAAGTAAAATTACCTTGTAAACCTCTCCGAATCCACCCTTACCGATCTCTTCGGAGAAATTTTTCGTGATCTCTTGTAAAAGTGCTAATGGCAGATTGGTCGGTTTCTCAAGTCCAGAGAGTATGCGTTCGAGGACATTTCTGTCCCCCATTCAAAACTAAAGAAAGCAAAAAAGAAAGTCTTCAGAGTTCAGACATGCTAGAGGCCTAGAGCTTGCACAAATCCATAGCTAAAAAAAACTGAAAAACCATCAGTGCAACACATCACGATGCATGTAGGGGTGTTTAAATCCGATGAATTGATGAAAAGTGGTGAAAAGTTTTGACACTGAGAAGCATGTCCTGTGAGAGAGGGCACGGTTGTCAGTGTGAAAACTTTTGGTGACTTTGAGGATTTAAACAGGGCCGTAATGGTGTAGAAGAAAAACTGGAATCAAAACTATTAATTAGTACGCGGTACAAAACAGAAAGAACAAGAGATTCAATCTTTTCTTGCCAGTAACCCTGTGTTTTCTCTTCTTCTTCTTTTTTTTGTTTCTTCACAACACAACATATTGACATGCAATTTAATTTTATGGTTAACCATAGCAAGCGCATACCCACTGGAGACTTATCCGGTAGTCTTGTATGTGTGTGGTCTACGCGAAGCACAAACTCTGCTTTAATAATCGATTTGTGCACAAACTCTGCTTCAATAATCTGAAAAACAATGGAGTATGACGAAGCCTTGCATTGAAGAAGACGCCAGAATGTTTTTAAGACGTACACACATGTTCACCAGAGATTTCAACGGTACTTGAGAGGACATCAACATAATATTTTTGGGACAATTAAGTTCTCCAGCAGCACCCCACCACATCGTGCGGCTAAGAGATACTACACAACCAAAAAAAGGGGTGGATGGATTTGAGCAGAATGTAGCGTTTCGAGCAGATTGCTTAGAGGCGCGTTTCTTGACCGAGAAAAGAAATCTGCCCAAACTCCGGACGGATCATTCCCAGCACGACCCGGGACGAGGAGGAGCTACGGCGGAACGGAGGAAGGGAGGCAGAGGATCGAGTTCCTTACCGGGAGAGCAGATCTCCGGCAACTCCGGCTACTCAGTGGGCAATCCTGACTCCTGAGCAGCCGACGCGCTCGACACGGCCGGTACCTGACAGATATGCTCAGCTCCCCGTGATGGATAGGACCTCCATGGGAGACGCTGAACCGTAGCGAGCAGCCGAGCACCAACCAACTCTCTCGGTTCGGGTGAAGGTCTGGCTTGGCATTATTGCAGTTGCAGGGCAGCAGTACAACCAATTGCTGGGCTTGACTTTGGATTCTTCTGAAAAAGATCATAAATTGGTTTGGTATTTTCAAGTTGACTTGGGTAAACTATCACAAGTTGATTCGGGGTCCTCCAATCGCCCATATTCGTATAATGCCATCGCCTTTCTCCACCCAAATATTTTGACATTATACACACAATACCCCTCCAATAGCCCAATAATCCCATGATCCAAACAGTCCGCAATTTATAATCTAGGAGTACATAATCAGATTATCGGTCAAAATAAGCAAGAATCCCACCAAACGCCTTAATTATTTTCGCTTATTCTCGTTTCTCTGGTAATCAATTTTAAAGATTTGAACTACAATAATCGAGAATCGAGAATCAAGAAATATTTTTTTTCTTAGAATCTAAGGGTGGTTGAGAGAAGCGGAAACAAATATTTGAGTAATATTGAGCATGAATTTCATCATGAATAAAACCATCAAACTGATAAAGCTTAATCTGGTGTCACTATCGAACGGATCGAACCTAACTGAGACAACAATGACAGCGAGACGATAAACTAAACTGAACGAGCCGATGAATTTGAGTATGACAAATAACTATTTGAGTAAAATACAATAGAAACCAAGATTAAGATCAATCGAGCCGATACGATTTTATTACAGTACATTTGTCGTTTGACATAAAGCAATTATAGCAATTCATAACAAAATGACAAGATTAATGATATAACAAGCTGATCGATCTTAATCATGGCAAGATAACTTGTGAATTATACCAAATCTAGCAAGAGATCAAAAGATATAGCCTTACAAGATATGATAAAAAACCGGTAACTCATGCAAGACACAGGCTCTCTTGGAAACTAAGTGTACAGGGTTTCATCCCCATGAAACTTAGGCCATCCCCAACCCTCCACCTAGAATGGTTTCTATAGCATTAATTACATTGCCAATTAGGATTTTTAGCTTACATGGCGCTATATTAAATAAGAGAGAGGGTATAGAGAGGAAGAAACTGGGTCTCATGCAAGACCCAGTGTCATCACGAGAACCTATGCACTGGACACCACCAAGTCATGCATTGGGAGATGGTAGTGTCCTTATAATAATTAAACAACAAATATGATTGGTAGAGATGAGAGAGCATGATGGATTGAGTATTAATTATGGTCCTACATGAAGAAACTATGCATTGAGAGATGTAGTTTCTAAATATAGTGTCTTGCTTATTTGGCAACATAGACATCATCTATGGAAACCAAGGGTTGGGGATGACCTTATTTCACCTCTTTCTTCATTAATAAACTGCCACATCATCAAAAACACTAACATAACAGTCTATTTAATGCCCATAAAACTCACATTGAGAATGGTCTATGCCCTAGAATCAGTCCAATACATTGATTAGGCCAATCTCAATGGGAGCTTCATGGAGAGTTTCATCAGCATTAAATTTAATGTCACATCAGCAATTTTGCTTATGTAGCAAGGTCTTTATGAGTAGAGAGGAGAGAGGGTTTCATCATATGTGAGAGGAATTTCATCCCATGAAACCCATTAGACACATAGATAACTGTGTCATGAATCTGTGCACTGAGAATAATCGATAAGGCACTTGTGAAACAGTCTGGATAGGTTGACCTTCAGTGTCAGTCTTCATTGATGCGCGTGCATTGATATACATCCAGAGGTAGTTGGCTGTTTGGGCGAACAAGATCAAAATGGCAAGTGGATTAGTGCATTGATGGTGTTTGGAGGCGGTTCTCGATTAGCATCAATCATGTACTGGTCCCGTTGCTAGCTGTTCGTCACAAGATTTGAATTTTCAGCAGCGAGACTTGCCTTTTAGATGTCTTCGAGATCTTACGTGAAAACTTATGCTAATAGAGACTTTTATTTTACTGTTTCTAGAAGCGTAATCTTACTTCTTACTATTGCTAATTGGATGCTCCTTTTGAAGCCTCCAGGTGAAGCCACCTAGGATTCTAGGTGGACACTCTAGAAAAAGAAAAAATCCTAAAAATTCTAAAAAAATAAAACATTTAGCCATTAATTGAAACCCTCAAATCATCATAGCAATTAGATCTTTTATTTTTTCTAAAAAATTACCCACCTATGCCATTATAAAAGTAGCTTAAAGTAACTCCTAAATCTATATCCAAATTACCACCTCTGCCATTATATAAATAATCCAAAGTAACCTCCTAATCTTCATCAAAATTACCCACTTATGTCATTATAAATAATATTTAAAATAAACTCCTAAATTTTCAACTAAATTACCCACTATGAATTGGTATATTATATAGTGATTAAGGTATATGCATGATGTGTGTTGTCATTCATAAAGATATAGGGGAAGTGATGCGAATATGCATGTGTACATTAAAATTATAGTTCTGTAACGTCCCGGAAAAATTAAAAACCTAAATCACGCGTTTAAAAACCTTAATCGATGAAATCTTGAAACCCTAAATCCAAACCATCCAAAAATCCGTTCCCGTCAAAGATCAAAACCTCCAATCGTCCAAACATCCGTTTGTTCCAAAATCCGTTCTTTCCGAAATCCGACCGTTCCTTCCCGACCGTCCGTTCTCCCGACCGGTCCTCGATCCGCGCGTCGCGAACCCGACCGCGCGCGTGACCGACACCGTCCGCGAATCCCGCCGTCCCTTTTCCTTTTTCCTATTTCTTTTCCTTTCTCCTTTTTTCCTAAATCCATTTTCCCTTTTTCTTTTTCCTTTTCTTTTTCTTCCTTCCTTCTTTCTTTTCTTTTCTCCTTTTTCTTTCTTTTCCCTCCTTCTTCTTTCTCCCGCCGAACCCCCTCTGCCCTTCCTCCGCCTGGCCGCACGCCGGCGCGCCACCACCCCTGCCGCGCGCCCGCGCCCGCGCTGCTCCACCCGCG